>APFE031721608.1:0-95155 GCA_000404065.3 Pinus taeda | reverse complement strand
TCAGAGATCCTGAGGGATTCGCTAATCGTTCAGTTCTTCTCATCCTTTTTCTTGCGCTCTCCGTCTTGGCGTCCACGTTCTTTTCCCTGGATCATTTGGCTCTAATTCTTCTTGATCGCGTCTGCATCCGGTTTCCTAGCGGGGGGACAGCAGTTGCTTTCCCTTTGCTTCTTGTTTCTGCTTGATGCTCCCCTGTTTCCGCGTCCTTCTGCATAGAAAACATCGATTATTGGTGATTGAGCTTCGTCTGTCCATTTTTACACTATTTATCAAAATCCTTTTATTCCCTAGACTTATAATGCAGAAAAGGTTAAGAAACTCATTAGAAAACCACTAGATTACCATTCAAAAATCATACCTTTCAAGCGCTCCACACAAACAAACCAACCGGGACCTTCCTCATCCATATGGCCTCACATGTTGCTTGAATCGCAGCCATGTACTCTACCTTTGCCGAACTGAGTGCAACCGATCTTTGTTTCCTGTTGTACCAAGAAACTGCCGTTGACCCAATACTGAAGATCCCTCCTGATGTGCTCTTCTTGTCGGATGGAATCCCTTCCTAATATGCATTGGTGAAGCCTTTAATATTCATTGCCCCTGTCTGCTTGTACAATAATCCATACTGAGAAGTGCCCCTGAGGTATCTCAACACATGCTTTGCCACCTTCTAATACATCTTGGTAGGCCTAACCATCGCTTGACTAAGATGGTTAATTGCATAGCACATATCCAGTCGTGTGTTCACCAAGTACATGAGTGAACCCACAAGCTGCCTGTAAACAATATCTTCCACTACTTCCCTTGAAGTAGCATCCTTCTTCCTCTAGTTACCTGCTAAAGGAGTCTCCATGGGTTTGCTGCTCTCCATGTGGAATCTCCTGAGTATCTCGTTGGCATACTTGCCTTGAGACATAAAAAACTCCCCATATCCCTACCATACCTCCATGCTAAGAAAGTAATGCATGAGCCCCATGTCCTTCATCTCAAGCTCTCTTGCAAGGTTCTCCTTGCAATATTTGATCAGCTGATCATCACCTGTTAGTATGAGATCATCAACATAAAGTACAATGATCAACAATTTATCTTCCACCACTATGTGGTACAAGTTTGTATCTGCTTCACTCTTCGTGAAGCCCAACCCAACCCAGTGAAGTAGCTATCTATCTTGGTGTACCAAGCACGAGGTGCTTGCTTCAACTCATACAATACTCTCTTGAGCCGACACACATGTGACTCACGGTCAGAGGTCTCAAAACCTTCAGGCTGCTTTATGTACACCTCTTACTCAATCATGCCATTAGGGAAGGTTGTATTCACATCCATCTAATTCTATCTTCCAACCCATCTATGCTGATAGTTCCAATATAGATCTGATCGATGAGTACCTTGCAAGAAGAGAAAATGTCTCATCATAGTCAATCCCCTCTACTTATGAAAAGACACGAGTAAAAAATCTAGCCTTATGCTTCTCCACACTACCATTTGCAACTTGATTTACCTTGTAAAGCCAATGGGAGCTCACCATTGACTTGTCCTCCGGTCTTAGGACCACATCCCAAACACTATTACGAACTATGGAGTCATACTCTTCCACCATGGCATCAACCCAAACTAGTTGCTGCGCTGCTTCCTTAAAGGAAGATGGCTCTGTCACAACACATTCACCCATAAGAGCCATGTATCTAGTGTACCTCTCAGGTAACCTCCTCTACCTGTGTTGAGAAGTGAATAAACCCACATTATCCTGTGCATCATCCAACAATATGTCAGCTTCTCTGGTGTGCTTTCTTCCCTCTCTGGAAGACTCTGCCTGAGTGGATGTCTCGACTCCCAGATCCTCTGCATGTGGCTGCTCCACATCAATCTGAGGCTCGTCAACCTTAAGAGTTAAAATATCCTCATCCGCATGTAGCTCAAGATCCCTCTCAAGGGAAACTCACATGACTTTCTCCTCATCGAATTTGACATCCCTGCGAACCACTGGCATCTTGCTGGTCAGAAAGTACACTCGATAGTTGTGAGGTGTATCAGTGTACCCCACAAATATCCCCAAATCTACTGTCAGCTCAAGTTTATTCTGTGCATCTTTGGTCACATGGAAATATATCAATGACCCAAAAATCTGAAGTGACCAACATCTAGCCTCTTACCAGAATAAGCTTCCTCTGCTGTCTTCATCTCACGTATCCAATGTGGGCTACGATTCTAAACATAAACCACTGTGTTACATGCCTCAGCCCACAAGTGTAGTGGTAGGCCCTGATCGTGCAACATCGCCCTTGCTGCCCCTACAATGCTTCTATACTTCCTTTCATCCACCCCATTTTGCTGAGGGTTATGGGGTGCCGTCAACTCCCGTTTAATCCCTTCCACCAAACATAAGATCTTAAACTTGTTTGAGACATACTCACCATCATTATCACTCTATAGATATTTAACCTTCTTTCCCGACTCTTTCTCCACCAATGCTTTAAATTCAAAAAACTTTGTGAAAGTTAGATCCTTTTTCTACATGAAAAATATCCAACATTTATAATAATAGTCATCAACAAATATAACATAGTACCTGTGTTTGGCCATGGATGCTATCAAGAATGGTCGACACACATATGAATGGAATCACTCTAGAATAGCCTCTGCTTGAGTGTCTTTGTCATGAAACGAAGACTTGGTGTATTTTCCCAAAGTACACCCCTTGCATGTATCAACTTACTCAAGTACCTTTGGGAAGATCGGTAGAGATCTGCTGCAATATCTTCAAAGCCCCATGATACAAGTGGCCCAATCACTTGTGCCACAACTTGCCAACCTCTCAGCTCTGCACCCTTTCTACTTTTGTGCTCAAAGCAACACACTTATCTACCTCCAACTTATAAAGATTCTTCACCCGGATCCATATCTTCTTTACTTTACCCGTGGCTATATGGCAAAGGAACGACTTTCCTTTAGAGAAGATCACATCATAGCCTCTATCCTCAAGCATGGAAATAGATACCAAGTTTTTCTTCAACCTGAGCACATACATAACATTCTTCAAGGTGAGTAGAGCCCCATGCTCCCTCTAAAAAGTAATCGTGCCCAAACCAATAACAATATACTTCCCGTCATCACCCATCTAGATATGCATCTTGAGATCTTTCTCCTCCAAGTCACTAAATAACTCTTTGTCTCTAGTCATGTGGAATGAAGCTCCACTGTCTATGAAGCTCCCATAATTGATGACACCATACATGCAATGAGGGAAAATTCCAATTCGAATTGAGAGGCCAAAGCCTCACCTTCTGCTCCTCTTGAGGACTTCTTCTTGGACTTCTTGAGTGGACAATTTGTAGAAAAATGGCTCAACTCATGACAATGAAAGCACTTAACTTTCATCATGTCTTTCTTCTTACCTCCATGTCAAGAATCCGATTTGGAATGGGAAGCCTTCCCTTTCCCCTTCTTCGCCTTAATCGCTAAGGCACAATTGATATCTTCATCATTAGTCTTTGACGAAGAGCCATCCCTGGCATTCCTCTTAATCTCCTCCTACATCAAATCCAACCATAATCGTTCCCAATCCGACAACTTCTCCCTATCATTAACAGATTCTTGATAACTATGCTAACTCTTTGGGAATCCTAGAAGAGAAATACTCACCATATCATCCTCGAGAACCATGATTCCAACACTTCCAAGATCATCATGACACTGAGTGAACTTGGTCAAGTATTTTGGAATTGTCTCTCCTTTCTCCATTTTGATTTTTTGAATGTTGTCCTTCAGTGCCAATTTACTTTGGTCACTGCTATTCTAATACAAGTCCATCAATGTTTTCCACATAACATACAAAGTTTCCTTGCCATGGAGACTCGAGACAATGTGGTCCTAAACTCCCTCAAGCATTATCCACCTCGCCTTTGCCACACACTTCTTCCATTCAACCAAATTCTGTGCATCTGATGCTGTTGGATTAGGAATTTCTTGATCAATGAATTCCTTCAAGCCATTATCCTCTAGCACAACCTCCATTCTATCCCTCCATGCTATAAAATTTGAGCTGATTTCCAAGGCATGCTCGAGCCACAAACCGTAGAACGCCATCTGTCGATCCTGAAGTATGTATTGCAAATTCGAATTTCACCTGTAACCCAAAACTCAAAACTTCCAAATCTTCTCTAGTATACCGTTCTCAACTTTGATACCATGTAGAAAATCCTGTAGATTCATAAGATCATGCAATGTACTAAAGCATAGGACAAGAATCTATTACTACTTTCAATAAGCGGAAGCCAATATATCAATGAAAACAATATGAACAAGAAGAAGATAAATCAATGGCACATAACACAAGATGTATATGGGGAAATCCACTGCTCAAAACCCTATTATCTGTATTGCGTATATCAGAAATATGAGTGAAGCTACAAAGCTTATTCTCACTAGAATAATTCCGCACAAGTATGCTCAACTCTCTCATCTCACAAACAAGCTCTTGGCCAACACTTAGCCAATTCTGCAACTCTCCAAGCCCTTAATATCTTGCGTAATTCCTAGTATGAGTAACCCATATTTAAAGGGAATTCATGCTTCCAAAACCACGCAATCGAAACATAGGATCAATCTGTGATGCATGCATGATATTTACACTCCAATAAATAACACAACTAATAGTACACTGTCCCTGCACTCTAGTCTCAACTAGGTCTTTCTCAGAATTGACATGCATGAGTTTCTGATGAGGGAGTATTCAATTAACTAGAGTGACACTTGTGGATGTACTAGTGCATCAACTGACTGTTAACTCTCTATTAGTTCCACAAATAGTTTGGAACTAATTTAACTGAACCTAATTTAGTAAACTGAGTGATCTAATTTCCAACTCAATTTAAACTCATACCGGACCCCTAAAACTCAGGGAGCACATATACATGACTACAAAAAGACTTCCAACTCGAAATTCCTAAGATAATTAAGTTAATTAAACTTAAATAACTATTTACAAGTTGCTAGGAGAATATAATTTGATTTTAATTCTCAGTTTATGTCAAGGACAAATTAAACTGGAATTTCTTGTTGCCATTTCTCAACATAAGATATATCATCAATACTCAAACAACTAAAATACCACCATCGAGTTTTAATTAACTCATAACTTACATTCTATAGTAATAATCATCATTAGCAAAAAATGAAGAAATAATACTTTGGAAATGTACAAAAATAATTATGGGCTTTTAATTACAAAAACTACATCAAAACTACAAATCCATGGAAACTTATTTAAGTAAAACGCTTTCAGACAAGTGTCAACCGAAGCATTGAAATCAATTTAAGGATCATTAAGCACTTGTGAAGAATAACAAGGGAAAATACACAACCTCATTAGTACATTGAATTGTTAAATCAAAATGATTATGTACTAAAGATTTTCTCTACAAAAGAAATTGATTATTTGGAAATGTATAAGCGAAAAAATGAGAATCTGTAGTAATAGTATTTTCACTATAAGATTTCTCATTTTGTTGTATATATTCTTCATTAAATTTGATCACATGGGAACCTGACATATCCATTAGCCCAGGGTGAAGTTTCTAAAGTCATCAATTTCTAATGAATCATCACAAATAACCCCTCTTTCTTCAAAACTATGGTGTAAGTTAGGATGATAAATATTAACAGGTGCATTCAAAGAAAATGCATGTAATTTATCAAAGTATTTTATAAATTGATCATTTTCTAACTTACTATCTTAGGCTGAATTATTTACCATTTCATAACTACTCTATTTTATAAAGTCTCTCTCATTATATAAGCATGGATTTGAACAGAAAGGAGTTGCTATATGAAATTGATAGATCAATTATTATTTGAAGTACAACTCTAAAATAGATCCATATACGACGATAAGTAAATTTCAAAGGATATTAGCTCAAAAGGTTCCCTATTGTTTAAATGACTATCAATATTTTCCACATTTATATTTTCAATACAATATAATGACATTGAAATAGTTTCAGTTGGTTTTTCTTTAGAATAAGAAAAATGATTAGAAATTTCAAGGTCATTAGTTGATCTTAAGAGATTAATACTGGAACTAGTATTGATTGATAGATTAATAACTTATGTAACTGAAAGCTCATCATTGCATGTAACACACACACACACACACACACGCGCACACGCACACGCACACGCGCACGCACACGCACACGCACACGCACACGCACACACACACACACACACACACACACACACACACACACAAAAGAGGATAAAGATAAATAAATCTTAAAGGATAATGATAAAGCAATCTTTCAATTAAATCTTCAACAATTTTTTTTCTCTAATAGGAAATTAGAAGCAAACCATTTTAAACCTAGAAAGAGAATCTTGAAAATGATAACCTTCAAACCTATGAATAATTTGCAATTACGAACAAAAATAATCCAAAACATATTTAGATGCACATCAATATTTGTATGAATAGTTGCCTTCAATTTATGGATTTGGATGGTAACACCTAAAACTGGCTTCTCATTCTTCCATGTAAAGTTAGAGTGAACAATTTACAAATATCATTTTCATTACGTATATCTAAAGCATTACAAATGAGATTAAATTGAGAAACATGATGAAAAATAGACAATCCACCTATTTCATTAAAGCTAAATTTCAAAAAGAAATTAACTATCTCTTTAGAAATGCTTTTAGTAGTCCTATGAAAACTGAAAACATGTTCCAACATAGATATGGGATCCCTTATGAATTAAATACATTCTAATATAGGTTTTGGAGGGTTTTCCTTGTCAAGCCCTCCTTCTCGCACCAAAATTTTTTGAGGGTTACAGGAATTCCTCCACCAACAATAAAGGAAAATTTCTCTAGGAAAATTCTAGGACCTACTCTAGTCAAGGTAATGATTTTAACAGGTATGTGTGCTAGGTTCCCACTATATAGATTTCTCATTGAAAGGGGTATTCCCCATTCAATATTTTCTATGTCCTAAATGCAATTCTAATTTATTATGAAAATGCAATCCTATTCTAATAATGATAAATATTTGACTACAAGTATAAAAAACTATTGAAAGAAAGAAATAATTCATCACTCTAAGCATAAATAAAATTAACATATTCAATTATCATACATAAGAAGTAATTCACATAGAAATTATATTTAACAATGGCTTGCAATCGAATCCATAACATATTCATAATAACTCTATAGAAAACAATTTACATAAATGACAAATTAGAGAATACACATAAGAAAATAAGACACAATTGCTTGAATACAGCATGAATAATCTCTTCCCTGTATTTATCCTCTTGAAGAAATTTAGTTGGTAGTACATGCAAAAACTTGCATGTTCAAATAATCAAACTAAATTTAGTAGCAATATACAAATTGCAATTCTATATTTGTCTAAATCTCAGGTCTTCAATATTTTGTTTCAATTGATAAGAATATACAAGTAAAAGTCTTTGGATTTTCCAATTTCCCCATTATCAGGTCTTCAATATTTTGTTTCAATTGATAAGAATATACAAGTAAAAGTCTTTGGATTTTCCAATTTCCCCATTATCTTAAAACTAGTGACTCATTTTATAATCCTTCATGCCATTGCTTCATTTATTCTGTTTCTTTTATATTACCACCACTTCTGTTTTCCAACTCACATTTTGATTTTACAAAAATAATTTGAAAATCATGCAATATCCTTACCAACAATTGTGCTATTACAAGTTTTATTATTTTTTATTCAATATCTTCCATTGCCTAAGAAATTTTAAGTACTTATATATATGTGGCTTTGTCTCATTCTAAATCTCGTATATTACCACCACTTCTGTTTTCCAACTCACATTTTGATTTTACAGAAATAATTTGAAAATCATGCAATATCCTTACCAACAATTGTGCTATTACAAGTTTTATTATTTTTTGATTCAATATCTTCCATTGCATAAGAAATTTTAATTACTTATATATATGTGGCTTTGTCTCATTCTAAATCTCGTATATGTTCTTTTTATTCGTTGTTTGCCTCACACACAACACAATTTTCATTAACAACATTTATAAATTTTATTTATTATTACTATCAAAAGATATTCCTGGAAGAAAAATAAGTTAGTATGAGGAGTTTTGATAAATATATTCAATAATTCATTTATTCCCCTAGTTTTTAGAATTTTGTTAGCATTTTCCTTAATTAATTGAAAAAATATTAAAATAGAAATCAAACATAGAAAAATATTCAATTTTATTATTTTAATAGAGTAAAAAAATCCTTGTATTTAGAAAAACAAATCTTTATTATTTTATTTTGTACATAGTCTTCTACTTATAAACTTATTCTAAATACTTGCATAACTTACAAAATATGAAATTATTAATAAATCCAATCAAAGAAATTGTAAATAAACTTATATAATCACACATGTTAAATAATAAATATGATCTACTAAGTTTAACTATCCCACCCCTTATTATTTTCTAACTTTGTGGCCCTTTTTATTTTCCCAACAAGTTGGTCTTTATTTAGCAATTTTTGGGAACTTTTACTATATATTTAGCAAAAATAACTCTCTAAAATCGTTCCTCACATTCCCATCTTTCCAATGAGCTATTTCTTACTAAATTTGGTGATCTAAAACTCAAGATATGACTCATGGAAGATAGAATTCAGTAGCAATTGACTTTGATTTTAGAAAAAATTGGAATATTGATCTATGAGCATATTCATTATCCCATATGCATTGTTGAAAGGGATTATGAGGTGTTTATATTTTTTTCTCCACCCATGATAATTTTTATGTGAAGCTCTGAGAAGTATGGAATGTGGATCCCACACTAATTTGGGATGTAGGATATTTAAAAAAATTGTGATCCAATACATCCATAATTTAGGATATCTAAAAAAGTTGTGATCTAATAGAAAAATTGCGATCCAATACATCCATAAGACATTTAGGGTATTTAAAAAAATTGTGATCCAATATATCCATAATTTAGGATATCCAAAAAAGTTGTCATCCAATACATCCATAATTTAGGATATCTAAAAAAGTTGTGATCCAATAGAAAAATTACAATCCAATACATCCATAAGACCAATACATCCATAAGACACTTAGTGTAACGTCCTGCAATTTGGTTGACACGCGCCTGCGGGTGAAGGCTGAACGAGCGCGCGGGTAGGCTAAACGAATTGCGGTGCGGTTGGATGTGCGAACTCTTCTTGAGGTGCGATGACACTTATGCGCATAAGAGAAGTGGGCAAGCACATTTATATGGCATGGAGAGTGTGTTAACACGTTATGGAGGCCGACCTACATTGCATAAGAGCCGACAGTGCGTTTGAAGGAATATGTGATGGAGAAGGGGCTTTGGGCGAGTCGGCTGGGCAGCCAGACTACGCCCTAAGCTTGGATATATATTGGATGAGCGTGGAGCTCATTCCAGCAACAATCACTCACTCATCGTCTTCGCTCTAAGGGAGAAAGGCACAGATTTAGTGTGCAGTATTAAGAGGAAGGCGTAGATTTGGATGCGCCCATTCTTGGGCACGGTTGCACGGAGGTGACTCACTATGTCTCGGTTGTGAGTGAAGGTGCGGGTAGGAGCGCCCAGTGGTTGGGTGAAGGCTTGCATGGGTGTGTGGTGCCCGACGGCCGGTTGTGGCGTGCATGGGTGTGGCGCCCAGTTTGTGCGACGACTTGGCACGGGTGTCTTGGTGACTCGGGTGAGTGCCCGCCCGTCGTGCAAGTGTGCACGGTGACTTGGTGACGTGTTGAGATTGTGGACGGAGGTGTGTCTCGGGTGGAGGCGCCTGTTGTGGTGACTTGGAGGCGCGCCCGAGTTGGGCAAACAACACGATTGTGCGATAAGGTGAACAAAGCGTTGGTGAGTCGTGCGGCGACCATGCGGAGGTGCTGACGAGCTAGGAAACCGGGTTTTGCCTTGGATTGTAAAATTGACTAAGTATGAAACTTGGGCTTTCCAAGTATACTTGTACATTCTAAACTGTTGTATAATATATTGTTGGGCAGACTCATTGTTCAGGGAGTTGCCCCTCCCTTTATACTGTGCAATTGTGTTCATCATTTATAATTGCTGTTGATAATGAATGTGTATGGGTGTTCATTGGTATAAAGGATAAAGAAATAATACTTGGTTGAGAATCACAAACTAAGTAGGAATAAGTGGTTAGGTGTAGTCCACGAACATAATTATTGGTGAAAAGAAAGTGTTCGGTGGTGCCGCACCTCGCCAAGAGCGGTTGAAAGACTACCATTGGCCTGGGGGTGTGACAATTGGTATCAGAGATAGTCTGAAGACTTGGAGGAGTCTTGCAGGAAGCTGGGTGAAGCAAGTGTGCAAACACTTGGAAGTTGATGACAGGTACTTTCAGGTGAAGGAAGTTTGTTTCACATACAAGTGGAACAAGGGCTGGTTCATGTCTTGTAGGGACCGTGGAGAAGGCTGAAAGGCAAAGATGGTGGATGAACCTACGAAAAGTGAATCTAGCCATGATGCAGGTGAAGTCTTCCGGTACAAAGTGTTGGACCAGATGGGTTGATGGAGTTCTAACTAGGTTTCGATGAAGGCTGAGAACATGAAGATTCGGGAAACCTGTTCGGAACTAAGGAGGGAACTTGAAGAACTCAAAATCCAATGCGGAAGTACGACAGTTGTTGAACTCAAGGAACTTGATGAGGAGATCCGACAAAGTGGCCTTGGTATTCAAGAGCTCTGGGATGAAAGAGCCCGCTTAAGGAAGAAAAGTGCCATGGTGGAAGCCGAAATCAAGCAAGTTGAGGAAGAGATAAAGAAGAAGCTTCTTGGTAAGAAGGTCGTTGTGATTGAGCAGGAAGAGCTCGACTACATTGACAGGCTGGGAACTCACTACTGAGACAATCCAGAGAATGTTCAGAAGCTTAGTTCTATGAAGGTAGTCAATGGGCACTTGGTTGGTGCACTTGAGCAGCATGCGATGGAGGACAAGCTTGAAGGGAATCAAGCTAGACTAGGATCGAGTTGCTTAGAAGAGCCAAGCAAGGAGGTGAAGTACCTTAGGAGGAATGTCAAGGTGGAGCATGAGCCAATTGACACTTCTGAGGCCAAATTATTAAAGAAGGTTGCTGATGTGAGACACAAGATAAAGCGGACAGAAGGAGGTGATTCCTTGAAGCTGAGTTTTGTGCAGGTGACCGTGAAGGGTAAGACATTTGCAGCTTTGGTGGATACGGGAGCTACTCGTAGCTTCTTAAGTAGGAAGGAAGCAAAGTATTTTGGGAAGAAAGCAAAGATGGAGAAGGAATGGAGTGCTTTCAAAGCAGTCAACTCTACCATGAAAGCTGTTGTTGGTGTGATGGAAGACACTCAGGTGAGAGTGGGATCGTGGTTTGGAAAGTTGGACTTGAGGATCGTGGACATGGATGATCATTCTATGGTACTGGGGCAAGATTTCATGAAGATTGCACAAGCCATATCGATGGTGGATTGGGACATTCTCTTAATCACAACTGAGGGAAGAACCATGATGGTGCCGATGAATAGAAGGAGTTGCTTGGGGTATAGATCAACGATGAATTCTATGACTTTGTATCCCAAAGACCCGAATGTGAAGCATGAGGATGTGGAGCAAAGAGGACTTGGGAGTATGACTCAAACAACGAAGGAAGGGGAGTTGATTGACTTCGTTGCAAGTGTGAGGAAGAATGAAGTAAGTGAGAGGGCAATCTCATGAACCTTGGAGCACTTGACAGAGACATCTTCTACTAATGATATTCACAATGGATTTGCGAAAGAAGGGAGTCCGAGTACTACTTCAGAGGCAGTGGTTGATGAGGATTATGAAGGTAGAGATCCGGCTGGCATAGTGGAGTTTTGAAGGTAGGCTATGGGCATATATGACTTTCAGTTGATGAAGGACAAGCTTAGGGAGCTTGGGTGTACATGTGAGGAATTGAGGTTGTGCATAGATACTTGAGGACACAACATCAATCCGATACATGGGTGGATGAGAGTCAGGGAGGAAACTTCCTGGCCCTCCTTTCTCTATAGACAACCTTGGAGATGGGTTGGTATGGAGGCCTTGATAGGGAGGAACCACATCAACTTAGCAAGGGGCCTTGGGAGGAGGATTCTTTATGACAGATTGCAGACTTGGATGCAGATGGCTAGATGTTGGGATGGAGTCTACATGGGTTGGACATCATGGATAACTAGAGTCATGGACATCAAGTTGGAGATATGGAGCATGATAGTTATGTAGAGACATTATGCAGGAGCATGTGTAGAGGTGTCAGTCATGGACATTCTATGGGGAAATGCCGAAGCAAAGGATGTTGTGCAGATGCTGTTGTGACATGGAGATGTATGAGCCAGTGGAGAGGTTGTACACTCTTGTGCAACAAGACCATGTTTCGAACATGTTGCAGATGGGATGGAGTTTCCATGGACCTGAGCATGGGAATTGGACAGATTCTTGATGAGTCCGAGATGTAGCAGAATTCAGGGAGAGACTTATGGTGGCATAAGGATGTGCATTCTTGTGGTTTGGGCGTATGGTTGGATTAGCTACCCAACTAGTTTGAGTCATGAGGGGTACCAGTGTACAGAGAGATGTTGCTACTGAGTCAACATGTTGACACATGACAGAGGTGTGTTGGCATCTGATGGAAGACTACAGGATGAGGACGACACATGGTGGAGACGGTAGTTCTACATATGTTGTAGGGATGTTTGCAGTATGTGGAGGAGTTGATATCATGGATAAGATTGTTTAGATATGGAAATCTTGATCTTGGTGGATGGCTACCAGGATGGTATGTTGTCGAGGATGACAATGATTTCAGGTGGAGGAGGATGTAACATCCTACAGTTCAGTTGACATGCGCCTGCAGGTGAAGGCTGAACGAGCGCGCGGATAGGTTGAACGAACTGCGGTGCGGTTGGATGTGCGAACTCTTCTTGAGGTGCGATGACACTTATGCGCATAAGAGGAGTGGGCAAGCACATTTATATGACGTGGAGAGTGTGTTAACACGTTATGGAGGCCGACCTACATTGCATAAGAGCTAACGGTGCATTTGAAGGAATATGCGATGGAGAAGGGGCTTTGGGCGAGTCGGCTGGGCAGCCAGACTACGCCCTAAGCTTGGATATATATTGGATGAGCATGGAGCTCATTCCAGCAATAATCACTTGCTCATCTTCTTCACTCTAAGGGAGAAAGGCGCAGATTTAGTGCGCAGTACTAAGAGGAAGGCACAGATTTGGATGCACCCATTCTTGGGCATGGTTGCATGGAGGTGACTCGCTTTGTCTTGGTTGTGGGTGAAGGTGTGGGAAGGAGAACCCGGTGGTTGGGTGAAGGCGTGCACGGGTGTGTGGTGTCCGACGGACGGTTGTGGCGTGCACAAGAGTGGCGCCCGGTTTGTGCGATGACTTGGCATGGGTGTCTTGGTGACTCGGGTGAGCGCTCGCCCGTCGTGCAAGTGTGCACGGTGACTTGGTGAAGTATTGAGATTGTGGACGGAGGTGTGTCTCGGGTGGAGGCACACGTTGTGGTGACTTGGAGGCGTGCCTGTGTTGGGCAAACAACACGATCATGCGACAAGGTGAACGAAGCGTTGGTGAGTCATGCGGTGACCGTGCGGAGGTGTCGATGAGCTAGGAAACTGAGTTTTGCCTTGGATTGTAAAATTGACTAAGTATGAAACTTGGGCTTTCCAAGTATACTTGTACATTCTAAACTGTTGTATAATATATTGTTGGGCAGACTCATTGTTTAGGGAGTTGCCCCTCCCTTTATACTGTGCAATTGTGTTCATCATTTATAATTGCTGTTGATAATGAATGTGTATGGGTGTTCATTGGTATAAAGGATAAAGAAATAATACTTGGTTGAGAATCACAAACTAAGTAGGAATAAGTGGTTAGGCGTAGTCCACGAACATAAGTATTGGTGAAAAGAAAGTGTTTGGTGGTGCCGGAACTCGCTAAGAGCGGTTGAAAGACTACCGCTGGCCTGGGGGCGTGACACTTAGATTCGAATATGCTTGTATAGATATCTGGTAATATCAACAAAAGTCAACTAAATAAATAAATAAATAATTAAAACCAATATTGAGTAAAAAATAATAATTAAATGAAAAAAAATCAAATAAATAAATAAACACAGATTAAATAAAAATTAAAACCAATATGGAATAAAAAATAATAATTAATGAAAAAAATTAGTATAAATAAACAAAGAAAATAAATTAAATAATGAAAACCTAATGGGTGCTTGGATATTAAGATATTCAGATTTCAAAACATTTAAAAAATTACATAAATGAATCTCCCAGATTCAAATGACCTAAAAATAGGACCAAGGGATGACTCAATGAAAACATATAGTATCCACACTAACTAGGACCAAGGGATGACTCAACGAAAACATGTGGTATCCACACTAACTAAGCAATATTCTTGTTATAACACATGGGTTTAGGAGACACATCATATTCCACATAACTAGAACATGATGATGATACAAAATTTCTAAAGGCCATAACTTTATGTCTTGAATTTGGAATGAGACAAATTTTTATATTTCACATCACTAGAACATGATGATAATACAAAATTTCTAGAGGCCATAACTTTGTGTCCTGAACTTGGAATGAGACAAATTTTATATAACAAAAAATATCTCAATTAGTGAAAAATGATGTGGCCTCAAAATTGGGAATGATAAAAACAATAGAAACAAAAACTTTATAACCTAATTAGTGCATTCAAGTAAATTGCACATCTATTTATGACCTATCACAAATAATTAATGTAGTCAAAGTCAGAACAAAAAAAAAGATCAATGCTATAATCCTAAAAACCAAATGATTTCAAAAGTAGATAGTAAACTCACAATAAGGTAGTAAATTATAAATTATGGTAGTGGGGGCCCTTTTTCTTTTACTTATCTAAGAAAAATAAATGATATGGTTGTACTAGAATCAATAGAAAGCTCATAGAGTTTGAGATTTTCCACCTTTTCCAATATCTTGAAAGGACCTTTTAGCACTCTGTTGTTTTCCTAGGTTGAGGAGGAAAATTGCAGAGGTAACCACAAACCTCTTTTGGACCATAATCTAGCCCTTATGGCCTAGAGAGGGCTCTTTTTATGTGAACTTATAATGAATTAGATGATTGAATGTCTCAGATTTGAGGCTAGTTATAAAGATCAAAAGATAGGTTTAAAGTTGTGGTTGCAAGGTAAAGGAGAGGTCCATTGGGCATGGAGTCATAATAATGTTCAACAATCAATTACAATAATTAGAACAACTTGTAACAGGGCAAGGTAGGAAAACTCTTGGATCTTACAAAGTTGTTGTAGTATGAGTGAGATGAATGATAATGAGGATCCTTTAAATATAAAACATACATAGATGAATTTTATATTTAATTTCAGAAGGAAAACATAGAAATTGCTTAACAAGCCAGAGCAGAGTATTGTAAGTAATTTCCACTCATAATATTATTGTAAACAATTAATACAGATAATCCATGTAGAAACTGAAAGGAAATAAAAATTTACAAAGAGAGAAACATCACCATTTGTCTGACACAAGAATCCTGAAACAAAATTGTCTATGTATTTCTGAATTGATTACTTGTATTGAAACTCCACAACTTACAATCTCAAAGGTCTTCTTTTTACTCCCCTATAAACCCTTTCTACATTCAATATCATGCACTATGTAAAAAATATTGTTCCTAAGTCTAAGGGGGTTGAAATCCACCCATTCCCCTAATAGATGTAACTAATTACATAAAAATAACAAAAGGAAAACCACTTTTCTAGAAACTAGGAAACCATCTTTGACCCATTAATTACAATCTTGCCTACACATCTAATACATCGAACTTATACAAAAAATCATGAGAGAAGTTTTTACATGATAAAACATAAATAATTACATGATTAAAACATTTCTTTGCACACGCTGAGGTAAAAATTCTATCCAAAAATGGTTGACTGTGTGTGAGCACAACACCTGTGCGCAACAACTTCATTTCTTGAATATCTCTTAAACAATGAATTAGATTGAGCTGAAATTTTTACATAAAGTCACTATAATTATAATTATTATCCAAAAAAAATTTGAGCTAAATATGATGCATGTATTTCAAGAAAATCCAAAAATGGAAGTAGATGAGTGGCTCGTTTCACGAAAATCCAGAATTATTTTAACCTGACATTAAGTGGGTTTATTCATATTATCCCCATGCATCTATTGTAAAAATTTCGTGGTAAACAGATATAGGGTTTAAGATATATGGTGAATATATGTTGGCTATATGAATGCGCAACGGCTGTGCTCAACACCTGTGTGCAACACTTGACTATTCCTTCTTTGACCATATAGATGGATGCACTTTAATATAAAGACTCCTAGTTGATTCCTCGTTGATTGTAATAAAGGTATACATGCTTTGTAAACATAAAAAACCTACAAAAAATGTATCTCTTAATAAACCCTAATATTTCTGCTCACCCTGTACGTAGCACTTGCTAACTCCTTTTTTCAGATGTTTTCTCTCATTCAACTGCCTCAACCAAAAAATATAACTTACTTCTCTTCCTCTTTCTTCTAGCTTCCCTAACTTTAGCAAGACTTTTCTTCATTAACCTAAGCCTTCCCTTCAGGACTAGGTTTTGCACATATAGGTTCTTCACTTGCCTATGCAGAGGAAAATTCCATTTTAGCTTGTGTTTTACCCTTTGAAGAGCATGAAAAGCAACTTCCACCTCTTTAAATAAGGCCATCTTATCCCTATGGCATTTCTCTTCTTCTTTGGAGTTACCATTGCTAAAAATAAGACTATGAAGATACAAAAATTGGGCTAGGGTTTGATGGTTTATCAAGGTTTGGGCTTCAAGACAGAGTTGAAAATGATTTTCAAACCCTAAATGACTAAGACAATACAGAGATACCATAATTTATGATTGGTAATGGCAAGAGATGAAAATGCACTGTTTTGGCCTCGTACATAGCACCCTAAATGCAACAATAAAGGGAAAAACATTTCAGTTGACCAAAAGACTTAAAAGACTTCTAAACTCTTTTGGATGCCTTATAATTCCAAATTAATTCAAATGATGCCGACATACTAAAAATTGCAAGATTTCAAGGCATGTGGATAGGTGAAAAAACATTGTTTATGTGCACATCACCTGCTACGCGTAGCACTGAGGGAATGAAAGGAAGAAAGGGCAGAGGAATGATCAAACCACCTTCTAATAAGCACCAAAAATTCTTATAATTTCACACAAGCTCCTTTATGTAGAAAAACTAGGGTTCAAAGGTCATCCAATCAATACAAATGGATGAAAATTGGGAGACTGTGGGCATGCTCAAACCGGTGTGCACAACATTGTGTAAATAGGAAATCCAGGGCTTCAAACTTGGTTTTTAGCTAGAAAATTGGTAAAATTATTTCAAATGATAGAATAAAATTCCCAAATAATCACACACACATGGAACCCATGTTTGATGAAGAAAAACTAATCCTTTGAGCTATGAGGGATGCATTCCCTATAGCATGTGCATAGCAACAAAACTGATCTTTTTCAAAATTTCTTGTAGATGAAATGTCTGTGAAATTTGAAGGTCAAAGGATAAAATTGCATGTAATTCTGATAGCTTTGTAAAGAATTCCGCTCCTCCTTGGGCAATGATGGTACTTTAGGAAGATCAAAGGTTGAGCGTAGAAAAATAGGATATTGCCAAATTTAATAATGACTGTTGTACATATGCTGATGCCACCTACCACTGACTATTCTTTACAACTAATTTACATGAATCTAAAATGACTCTTATGACAATGACCCCACAACTGACTCATGATGAGAAAATACCTCATGACATGACCCCTTTAACTTCCATAATGACTCTTTATCTCCATGAATTCAAATTTCAAATGATGACCCCTCATGGACCTTACAATTCAAATAAAAACTAAAGACCTCTTTTGCCACACATATTTACAATGACTTGACCAATTGGAGATTTTTGTACAAAGGCCATTTAGACTATGATACTTGGTGCATTCATAGTATAAATCTTGCAAACAGGTCCCCAAAATTAATAGTTATACAAACACCCTTTGATTCCTATATTATAGGACCCTAATAATGGCTCCAATGGGAATGACATCCTCCTTGTGAGGTGCCAAGAACAACGTATACCATGTGATTAGCCATTGGGCTGATCCCAAACCTACAACAGGCTCTTCCCTAAAACCACTACAATTTAAACCAAACTGGAAACCTGTTGAAACACTCAAACTGATCCAAATCCCTTCTTCAAAATGAAACCTAAATTGTACACTGAAAAATGGAAACTTTGCTGCAAACTGAAACTGGAAATAATTCTCAAGGTGTTGAGATTATTCATCACACTCCTGCTCACTTTAATCTATTGAATGACTGCAATATCAAGTAATAACAAATTTCCAATGCAACGAGTCAAGCAAATGGCTACTTAACTGAAGCTTGCATTCAACTTCTCTAGGCAAAAAAATAAACTTAGAAAATGGAAACTCAAACTTCCCACTGAAAACCTCTTCATGATCCATAAATTCAACAACGTTCTCCTGTTCTAATGACTACAACAACCTACCAAAAGGGTCATAAAAAGCATGAAGGGAATGCTTATCTATTTGCTGATCCTCAAGTAAGGATTGTTTTTCATGATTTTCTAAAAGCTTCTTTATTTCTGATTCAATAGTCTTAACACCATCCTTGAATGAGAAAGAAGCCAATTATTCATCTCTCTTATCATGCAATTCAGGGAGAAACTCCTTAAATTTTTGAATTATAGCCATGGCATGCATTTGAGGATGATCTAAACACAATATTTCATGTACTTCAACAAGAGTATCACCCTGATCTTCAAAGGAATAAAAAAGAAGAAATATGTCCTCATTGTCTTCTTGTGTTTCAGACTGAAAAGTATCATATACAACTTCAGAAATCTTCCTTTGATAAACCTCTTCTTGATGAGCTAAAAGATCAAAAAATTCCTTTTTCAACTCAAAATTAATCTCATTTTCGCTGTCCAAAGGACCTAGAACAACATTTTCTTTTTCATATATTCTTTTAAGCTCTAAATCACAGTTGTCATATGTATGTATCAATTCTTCATTGAATCTAATCTAACTGTTTATTGGAGTAAATGAATCAGGAAAAATTGGACAATTCCAAAATATGATGACTTATCCAAATCAATGTTTTCCTTCTTTAAAGCTTCTGAGGACTGTAGAGTTTCATCACCATTCTCAAGGACAAAAGTATGAATTTGAACATCAAAATTATGATCTATAATAAAAGGAGAAACTATATTTTGATGAAGATTGTCCTGAATGTCATGGAAACTAGCTCGTACTATTATGCTTTCCTGATGAGAAGATAGTTCAGATAGGGTTTCCTTGGTTTCATGATCCATCAAATCCTCATCATAAATATCAATTCCCAAATGTTGTAGAAGACTGTCAAAATCTCCACAAAAAGGTTTCAACCAACATTATAGAAGAGTAAGTGTCTTTATAGTTCTTACAAAACATTGTGTAGAAGTCTTTAAGGGAATAAATGCTAGCAGGGGAAAATCCTTCATACCAAGACCATGCTTTTCTTCTAAAGTTACCATAAACATCCTCATTAAATAGTCCTCGTGAAAATCAAATCCTAATCTATGTACGTGCACATGAAATTTGATCAAATGAAAGGCAATATCATCTCCTCTTTCATCTTTGAATTTTGGCAAATATGATTGCCAATATATATGAGGCACGTGATTTGGAAAACCTGGAATGTGATCTCATTTTAAAGGAGCATACCTTCCGGATTGAGAATCCATATTTGAACTAATAGAGTCGCTAGTGAAACCCTGATTTCTGAATCTTGCTACCAGTGGAGCCTTCAGATCAACTTGAAGCTTGATTAGAGTCGCCAGGTGAATGGTTCCACCTTCACATGTTTGAATTTTTTCCATCATCAACAATCATATATGAAACTTGATGATCTTTCTTGGGGAAGATGTGTTATGAAACCAACTCACAAAAATATAGAAAAGATAGATCAACGCCTTAGAATTTAGCCTCTTTAAGGGGGAAACCTCCTTTACGTTACAAAAATGAACAATTCTTTGATGATACAAATGAAAAAACCTCCTTTCTATATATAAGAGTCTAAGGGGTCACAATATAACCAAGCCGACCTAATAATAATAATATAAATGCACAAAAATAACAATAGTGGGATTCTATGGGGCACAATAATAATAATAAGGGATACAATGAAAATAGTAATGGGGGAATCACTAGTATTATAGGGACCTAACAAGAGGGAACCTTTCGATTGCCAGTATGGTTGCCAGAAAGTTAGCACTCCTTAGTTTTCCTAGGCTGAGGAGGAAAATTGTAGAGGTAACCACAAACCTCTTTTGGACGAGAATCTAGCCCTTCTATCCTGGAGAAGGCTATATATATATGTGAATTTACAATCAATTAGATGAATGAATGTTTCAAAATTTGAGGCTAGTTATAAATATCAAAACATAGGTTTTAAAGTTGTGGTTGCAAGGTAAATGAGAGGTCCATTGGGCATGGAGTCATAATAATGTTCAACAATCAATTATAATAATAAGAACAACTTGAAATAGGGTGCGGTAGGAAAACTCCTAGGTCTTACAAAGTTTTTGTAATATGGGTGAGATGAATGAGAATGAGGACCCTTTAAATATAAAGCATACAAAGATGAATTTTATATTTAATTTCAAATGAAAAACACAAAAATTGCTTGACAAGCCAGAGCAGAGTATTGTGAGTAAATTCCACTCATAATATTCTCGTAAACAATTAATAAGGAGAATCCATGTAAAAAACGAAAGGAAGGTCAAATTTACAAAGAGAGAAACATCACCATTTTTATGACACAAAAATACCAAAAGAAAATTGTCTTTGTATTGCTAATTGATTACTTGTATTGAAACTCCACAACTTACAATCTCAAAGATCTTCCTTTTACTCCCCTATTAGGCCTTTCTACATTCAAGATCATCCACTATATACAAAATATTGTTCCTAAGCCTAAGGGGGTCGAAATACACCCATTCCCCTAATATATGTAACTAATTACATAAAATTAGCAAAAGGAAAACCACTTTTCTGGAAACTAGGAAACTATCTTTGACCCATTAATTACAATCTTGCCTACACATCTAATACATCGAACTTGCACAAAAAATCATGAGAAAAGTTTTTACATGATAAAACATAAATAATTACATGATTAAAACCTTGCTTTGCCCACGTTGAGGTAAAAATTCTATCCAAAAAAGGTTGACTGTGTTTGAGCGCAAGACTTGCGCACAACGACTGTATTTATTAAATATATCCTAAATAGTGAATCAGATTGAGATGAAATTTTTACTGGAGGTTAATATCATCATAATTCTTCTCCAAAAAAAAAAATTGAGCTGAATTTGATGCACGAATTGTGATAAAATCCAAAAATGTGTGTAGATGATGGTGGCTCGTTTATCAAAAACCGTGAATTATTTTAACCTAAAATTAAGTGGGTTTATTCATCTTATCCTCATGCATCTACTGTACAAATTTGATGGTATATGGGGAAGATATGTTGACTGTATGCATGCGCTGTGCCTGTGCACAACACCTGACTGTTCCTTCTCTGACTGCATAGATGGTTGCACTTTGATAAAAAACCCCTAGTTGATGCCCTGCTGACTGTAATAAAGGTATCCATGCTTTGAAAACATAAAAAACATGCCAAAAACATATCTCTCGAGAAACCCTAATGTTTCTGCTCACACCGTGTGCAACACCTATCGGTGGCAGCTGTCAACTCATTTTTTAGTTGATTTCTCTTCTTCAACTGCCTCAACCAAAAAATCTAACTTACTTTTCTTCCTCTTTCTTCTAGCTTTCTTGACTTCAGTAAGCCCTTTCTTCATCAACCTAAGCCTTCTCTTTAGTACTAGGTTTTGTAAAAATAGGTTCTTCACTTGTCTATGCAGAAGCAAAGTCCATTTTAGCTTGTGTTTTTCTCTTTGAAGAGTAGGCAAAGCAGCTTCCACCTATTTAAATAAGGCCATATTATCCCTATGGTGTTTCTCTTCTTCTTTGGAGTTACCATTGTTAGAAACAAGACTCTGAAGATACAAAACTTGGGCTAGGGTTTGATGGTTTATCAAGGCTGGGGCTTAAAGACAAAGTTGAAAATGATTTTCAAACCCTAAATGACTAAGACAATACAAAGAGACCACAATTTCTGACTGGTAATTGAAAGAGATGAAAACACTCTATTTTGGCCTTGTGCCTAGCACCCCAAACACAACAATAAAGGGAAAAAAAATTCAATTGAACAAAAGGATCAAGACACTTCTAAACTCTTATGGACCCCTTATAATTCCAAATTAATTCAAATGAGTATGACACACTGAAAATTGCAAGATTTCAAGGCAAGTGGGTAGGTGAAAATGAGAACTGTTTCTGTGCGCAACACTTGTTATGCATAGCACTAAGGGAATGAAAGGAAAAAAGGGTAGAGGAATGATCAAACCACCTTCTAATAAGCACCAAAAATTATGATAATTTCACACAAGCTGAGTTATGTATAAAAACTAGGGTTCAAAGGTCATTTAATCAATAAAAATAGATGAAAATTGGGAGACTGTGGGCATGGGCAACACCAGTGTGCGCAACACTGTGTAAATAGGAAATCTAGGGCTTCAAAATCAGTTTTTAGCTGGAAAATTGGAAAAATTATTTTAAATGCTGATAGAATAAAATGCCCAAATCAACACACACACCTGGAACCCACGTTTGATGAAGAAAAACTGATTCTTTGAGCTGTGTGCAACTTTCCATGCAACCTATGTGCAACAACAAAACTGATATTTTTCAAAATATCCTGGAGATGAAAATTCTGCAAAATCTGAAGGTTGAAAGATAAAATTGCATGTAATTCTAATATTTTTGTAAAGAAATCTACTCCTCCTTAGGCAATGATGGTACTTTAGGAAGATCAAAGGCTAAGCGCATCAAAATAGGATATTTCCAAATTTGATAATGATGGTTGTGGATTTGATGATGTCACCTACCACTAACTTTTCTTTAAAATGAATTGACATGAATCTCTGTTCTTTATAATGAATTGACATGAATCTAATTGACTCTTATGATAAAGACCCCACAGCTGAATCATGATGAGAAAATCCCTCATGACATGATCCCTTTAACGTCCATAATGGCTCTTTATCTCCATGAATTCAAATTTCAAATGATGACCCCTCATGGACCTTACAATTCAAATCAAAACTAAAGACCTCTTTTGCCACACATATTTACAATGACTTGACCAATTTGAGACTTTTGTACAAAAACCATTTAGACTATTACCTTGGTGAATTCATAGGCTAAATCTTGCAAACAGACCCCCAAGATGAATAGTTGTACAAACACGCTTTGATTCCTATATTATAGAACCCTAACAAGACCATACCATGAATCTTTGATATTTTTACCAAGATAATGTAATCTTTCCTTGATCAGCTATAACCAAATGCTGTCTCCCACTTTGAATGACTTCTCTATTTTGTGTTGATCATGCTTAGCATTATATTTTCTTGTGACTTCTTCAATGTCCCTGAGCTTGCAAATGGATCTACCTAATCTTGTGATTTTTTTCTTCTCTTAATGCATCTCTTAGGAGGTCCTCCCTTAGTTCTCCTTGTTATCCGTATACAACATTCAAAGGTGAAAGGGCCAAGTACCCAAATAAAGTTTCAAAATACGACTTACCAATAGAAGTGTGGACTACTCTGTTATAAAAGTGTTGTATATAGATCATATTTTCATCCAAGGTCTTTTCATTCTTATGATTATAACCTCTCAAAAGCTATAACAAAGTCTTGTTGACTACTTTTATTTTCCCATCTGTCCATGGGTGGAATTTTGTAAACCTGTTCAACTCCATGTTCATATTCTCCCATAACATATTCCAAAATGCGCTGATAAATTTAATGTCCATTTCTAAAGTGATTCTCCTTGGTATCCTAAAGTGAACCCAGACCCATTCAAATAACATGTTTGCTACTTATTTTCTCCTGATAGTAATTTTACAAGTCACGAGAAAATACGTCTTGCTAAAACCATCTACTACAACAAATAAGTAGTCATGTTCCTTCTTGGTTTTTGGTAAACCTTCCAAAAAGTCAATGGAAATTCTTTCCAAATGTCTAGTGGATACTAATAAGGGATCATATAGACATTTCTTCATATTACTAGGTTTGTTGGTATAGCAAAATATACATCCTTTGATGTACCATGATACATCTTGGATTTTGGGATACTACATATAGCTTTGTGAGTTGGAAGCTATCTTCCTAACACCAAATTGTATCATGACCTTGAAGGTGTGAGGCTCTCTAATAAGTTTCAATCACGCACCTTTTGTAAAAATTTCCAAAATGTAGGGTAACCCATTCTGGAGATGATAGAGAGGTTTGTTTTCACTATATTCTACATGACTCTGGCCTTGCAGTTTTTTAAACCCACTCTTAATGTCTTCATCTCCTATGTATGCCTCTCTATATGCATCATGAATTAAAGGCTCCATGTGCATCAAAGTTCTCAAAGTTGTAATTGTGATGTGGATGCCATTGAAAGCATGTATTCCAACTTGGTTTTTCTAAGTCCATTCTTGTACTTAATTACTGGGTGAAACTACTATAAGAACCCCATCTACTTGTAATGTCTAGTCTGCTACAACTTTAGGCTTGCAAACATTGTAGCGACTATTAATATATGTGGATTATGGTCTCCTTGTCCATAAATGATTTTAACTTGTACTACAAAGTAAATATACTTGTCATAGGTAGTGATTTGAAAACTTCTGTGGATATTTGATTTGAATTTTTTTCACAGTATATCTAATAGAATTATACTTAAAATCTGAAATCTACATTATGATGGTTCATTTCTCCTTAAATTACTACATTTTTTAATTATTATTTTATGCTTATGCAAGCAATAGATAAAATATGTTGAAATTATAGAAAATCAAAATAAAACTCACAAACCACAATGAACACAAGATATGACCTCAGAAATCCTTTCAAGGAAAAACCCAACTGGAAGGTGATCCTTGTTGTGCTCTCTCTTTCTCTCAATGGAAGTGGATGCGAGTAGAAAGGAGTGAGAATTGTGGCTTGTGGGATGCTACAATATACACACCATCTCTATTTTCTCTTTATATATCCATTCTGATCTATTATACTCATATATGGAACAAAATTCACTGGAATAGAATGGAACCCCTTTTAGTCCTAGTGGCTTGACTATAACACAACCTAATAGCCTACTAGTGGTTATGTTTTACTCATACTCTTAAATAGAGTTAAAATATTGAATCTTCTAAAGTCTTATTCATGATGATCACATGGAAAACATTTTTTCCTTGAATAATGGGGGTTGGCATGGCATCCTATCGAATCATGGTGGTCAATAATATAGGGAGCTCAACTTCCAGGTGGCATAAATTTTGCATTCGTACTTCGATTAAGGATATTCTTGTGACTGATGAAAATGTACCTAGGTGTAGAATAGTTATATGGATGTTACACTTAAGAATAAAAGTTTTATCATCCAAAAAAACCATTGATGCCTTAAACTTCTTTAAGAAGGTTTCAATCTCCAAGATGCCAAATCAGGACCTGCTGGTAAAAATGGTCATGTGAATTGATTCCCCAACTTTTTACACTCTGAAAGCATCAAGAAAAATGAAAACTAATATAGTGATAAAATCCAAATCACACCTCCCCATTTTTGGAGGATTTTTGTCCCAAAAATCTTCTACTGAATGGTGTGAGGAAATTTATACTCCACCTTCTCTAGGGGGTACCATTTAGCGTTGCTTGCAAGCTTCCCTTTCTGCTAAATATACCAAAGTTCATGCTATCCTTACCTTGTAGTTCTATAAACATTCTACAAAATTGTATCTTCTATCAACACTTCCTGAGCATGTGGTGAAATATATTTTATAGAAGGTAGGGCATGTTCCTCTTCCTAATCCAACATAGAAGTTTCATAGAGTTTCAGATTCTCTACATTCAACATTGAGTGAATGTGCATGTATAGGGGTAGACTCAATTTATAGGCGTTATCTCCCACAATTTCCACTATCTCAAAGGGGACATATCATAGAGCCTTGATTTTATTATCGAGACCTTGTAGTCTCTTCCTCTTTAACTATAACCATATTATGTTTCCCACCTTGAATGACCCCTCTAATCCGTGATGATCATGCATGACATTACATTTTTCCTATGAATTTTGCAGTGTTTCCTGTACCTACAAATGGATCTTCTTGATATTTTTCCCCTTAAGGAATCCCTTGTAAGATCATCCCTCACTCCTTACTTTCCATTTTCAATATCCACATGTGAAGGTGGAAAATATCCAAAATAAGTTTCAAATGGGGATTACCAATAGAAGTGTGGATTGTGTTGTTATAAGCACATTGTATATATACTATATTTTCATCTCAAGTATTCAGATGCTTCTAATTTTAACCCTCAAAAGATGTACCAAAGTCTTGTTCACTACTTTTGTTTTCCCATATATTCATGGATCTTCAAATTTGTTTTCATCTTCCTTCATAATGTAGTCCAAAATGCATAGATAAGTCTTGAGTCCGCACTTGAAATGATGCTCCTAGGTATCCAAAGTGCACCTAGGCCTGTCTAAAGAATAAGTTCGTTACTTCTTATCCACCAATGGTATTTTCACAAGGCATTAGAACACACATATTACTAAACCTATCAACTACCATGAACATGTAGTCATGTCCCTGTTTAGTTGTTGGTAAACATCCCATAAATTCCATGGAAAGGATTTCCCAAAGATAAGTGGGTACATGAAAGGGATGATTTAGACCCCATTTCCAGTTACTAGGATTTCTAGTAAAAAAAAGCATGTATCCTCTTATGAAACCCTTTCGGTAACAATTCAAGTATCATAGGCTACAGTCTCACCCGAAGCAGTCTGGGGGGATGTAAGAACTAAGTTTCTGCATCTAGAGACTAGTGTGATGTCTTCCAGCGCCTTGGATATGCCTTCGCGCAAATCACCAACATTCTAGGGCATGTCACTGCAACTTAGTTAAAGCAGCCTTTATACCTTCACGAAGGTCCACGATCAGTCCTTGCACACCCTTAATAATCGATTTACCTACTTACATGCATCAAAAAGTATCCCTAGATTGGAGTTCGCATAGATCTACTTTATTCATCAAAAAACATAAGAGAAATGATCTGAATCTTTGTAGAAGAGGCTTAGTGTTCATTTCATACATTATTAAGATAGATTCAATAGATTTGCATAACATTTAATCATTATTTCATAAAACAAGTCATTCATTGACAATATATAACATAAATAGATATAACGGAATACTCTGTAATTCTTTGGAAAACTTTCTTTATTGATCTTCAATGACTGATTATAGATTCAAACTACCCTACGCACACAAATGCAGGGGCCTGTACACTCATATGTGGACTCTACCCAGTCCTTCGCACACTCAACTGCGGAGCCTTCCCTCTTATACCTAAGTGCAGGAAGCAGAACCTTCCTGCCTTAGCTCTTTCGCCAAACTCTTCAATAAGCCCAATTCTCTATCAAAACTTGCCCTA
Organism: Pinus taeda; assembly: GCA_000404065.3. Classification (NCBI taxonomy): domain Eukaryota; kingdom Viridiplantae; phylum Streptophyta; class Pinopsida; order Pinales; family Pinaceae; genus Pinus; species Pinus taeda. The sequence goes on along the minus strand of APFE031721608.1, from coordinate 67,394 downwards.
AGAATCACTTAGGCTTGATTATTTATAGATGTTTCCATACAATTCCATGGTCCACAGACCATGGGTGAATCTCAAAATCGACTCAAAACCTTACTTAAAAAAGGGGTAAGCTCCTTTAAATCTTTTTCATCTATGCGTTCCGCTTCCATATATCGTGGAGAATTTACATTTTTCTCAAAACTTGTTACAAAATATGACTAATTAATTCCATTCTTCCCCTGGGGACCCCATCCCAACTGGCCCCCAACACAAAGATTGTGACTTGCCCTCGAGTCACTTAGCTGGTTGTTCTACTTTCTGATGGAGTTCGCTGAATGCCTTGGTCAATGCTTGTAGCTCCACGTTACTTTGTTCTGCTACTTTCTGCACCTCCTGGACTAGTTTCTCTGTGGTTGGCCCCTCTACTTCCAGCTGTGTAGTCCTTTGTGTCTGCTACATAGCCTTCAACTTCTCAAGAATGTTCTATGAGAATTGGTTGGCTTCCTCTATCCAAGGCTCAAGCCGTGCGTTGAGCACAAACTTCTTCTTCTGCAATTCCTGTATCTGCAACAATTTTTCTTTATCTTCCTGTAAGCGTGCAAAACACTAGACTAGTGCCAACATCCACACTGTCATGTTGAGCTCATCGTACTATTGCTGCGCTTCCCTGAGTTCTGTGCTCAACTGTTGCAGCGTATGATCCTCCTGCAGTGTATCCCAGAGGCTCAGTGCCTGAGTGAAGAGCTTGTCGCACCCTTGAACGATGACTTCTAGCTGAGCCATGGATTTTTTAATCATTGCGTTCCTTTGTTCCCGAACCTTCAACTTCAACTGCAGCTCATCTATCTACATCCGTAGGTCGAAAGTCACCTTGTCGATCTTCTCCTTTGAAGCGCACACTGTAGCAACCAATTTCCTTACCTTGGCTGAGGCCTCTGCATCATCAGGTATACCCAACTCAGGTACAAATTTCCAGGCCTTCTCAATCACCGTGACTAGGTTCTGACGTTGTGTCCGCAACTCCTCCTGCTCCTTTAGTGCCTGAGTCTTTTCTACGAAAAGTTGCTGGTTGTTGACTTTGAACTCACTAACGATAGTGAGTACACACTGTTCTCTGATTTGTAGCTCATCAACAACCCCCTGATGTACTGCATGAAGGGAATCAAGTGGTAGCGTAGTAAGGTTCAGCCCCATGTCTTTTACTGTATGAAGCACCACACGATGCTCATCTGACTCCACATGGATTGACCCTTCAGGTGAAGGATAGACTCTGACATCCCGAGGCCAGTCAATCTCTGATACTACAGTCCTTCCCTGTGTCAAGCTGTCTTGCATGCCGCTCGCCTTCACGACATTTTCCTGAATTATGTTCACCTGGATCTGTAGCTCACCCAGATCCTTCTAGATGCTCCCGAGCATCTACATGTATTGCTGCTCGAATTGTTGTAGCACCTCTGTTGTGCCCCAAATTTTGTCGTTGACCTCATTATGATTGCTCTCTATTAGCACCATGAGATCCACATGTGTCTGCTTATCAGACTTATATTTCTTTCGCTGCCCACCTTGCTTCTCCTATGCACGCTTATTCAAGATGAAAGGAAGGGTTTTCTCCTCACTGCCATCTCCTCCTTGCTCTGATAATGATTTCTCATCAGTGTGGTGGGAAGCAGACTTCTCACTTTCCTCTGCATCCTTATATTCATGTACTGCCTGTGCTTTGTCAACTCACTCCTCTTCGATAAGGGCCTTCTCTTCAGCTATTGTAATAGCCTCATTCTTTTTTTTCACAGCCAATGTGCACACAACTTTCTGGGCGGCGTCCTTCCGCTTCTGCGCAGTAGAGCTTTCTGCGCCTATGCTTGTTCCTGCATCTAACTCTGAAGGCATGCACCATTCCTGTGGCCAAAGCCCCACAACTACCTGGATATCTATATCCGTCACCATATAAGGCAACTGGTGCCATTTCTGCTCATGGTCTTTGTGCGCTTTGATCAAGACACTATGAAAACCGGCTTTCAATTCTGCATAGGCCGATAGTTGCGCATATAAAGTGGGAGACAACCTTGGCTACTGGTTAACCACCTTGTGCATGTCCATATCCATCAAAAACCAAAAAATAGTTGTCTGCTTAACACACTCTGTATCTTTTGAGGTCCATAACGAGGCAAACTACACTGCCTCAGGTAATTCTTCTTTGTGCGGAGGAAACTGGCTATCCTTCGATAACCTCCAAGCAACCAAAACAATCGACAATAAAAACCAGGCATAATGAAATGGCCTATTCTCCTCCTAGGCCTCTCGACAGTTCATGAGGAACTCTTGAAATAGATACTTGACCAAGTTGTACTGAAACCCCTTCGCGCACTAAGATGCTAGTGATATGACCGGCGCCAAAACTTCATCCACGTGACATTTTCTCATTACTTTTCCTGCTAGAATTTGGGTAGCCAACTGTACTACCCGGTCTAATATGGATGTGATAAAGTACCCTGGCGACTTTTTTATCAGACCAAACTCCTTCTTAATCTTGTCTACTAACCCTTTCTCTCCGTTTTTCCTCTAAATTCTTTGGCAGGGTTCACCCATTTTTAAGGTAGCTTGTGATCCCATGGATCAACATGTCGGTGATGGGGATAGGCTCACCTATCCATAGGCATCCATCATGCACTAGCGCAAGGAGCTGGCACACATAGATCATATTGATGGGGGAGTGATGATAATGCGGCACTAACAGAAGATTGAGCAACCTTGACTGCTCAACACTGCGGACCCACTTCCTGGTCTCTAAAATTGTGACCCCTGTGTCATCATAGTAGGTTTTCTGCATATAATTATGGGTTGCCAAGTGCAGAAACTTTGTATAGTCCGCAAGGTCCTAGTCTTCCATTTTAAGCAATGGAATGTGTGCCAGCCTAGGACCCTCAAACATAACCTGCTCAGGCAACAAAGATATTGAAACTAAAAATTTCCTTATCTCGGGATCCTTCGTGACTTTAGTTTTTCCCTTCCACGGAGGGATATACTTGGGCAACCTTGTCATAGGCTCCACCCCTTCAGCATCAATATCCTTTATACCCTAGAATTCTTCCTCTTCTATGTCCACTACCTTTTCTGGCTGCTTATCCTTTTTCTGCTTTGCCTGTGTCTCGGTATGCTTCCTCGGTGACGCGCACAACGACACCGACTTCTTTGGATTTTCCTTCACGGCTGGTTGCTTTTCTTTCATAGTAGGCTACTTTTCTTTCACCACAGTCTATTTCGGCCTAGGCGACCTCGGTGCCATGGGCACAATAGGGGTAGCCTCCATACTGGACACTTCCGGTCCTGGCGCGTCGGACACAACTACTTCTGAACTTAGGGTTTTAGCGGGGTTAGTGGAAGTCATTTTCTCAATGAATAACTCCCAATCTTCTGCAGAATAGTCCATACACGGTGGGCACGATGAAAATTCCTCCCAAAATTCTCGTCTCATATGCGACATACAACAAAATTCAACAACAAGTATTGGAGCGCAAAGTGTTCTCTGTTGGATCGACACGCATAATTTATAGGGGGCTTTGAATTCAAATATGACCGTTCCCACCAAATTTTGATAATAAATGCTATTTTGGCTATCGATCTTCAAAATTTTCACCTTAATTTCCATCACCCCGCTCCTCTTAACCACTTTCTAGTCGTCAAATCATGAATAGTAACTCCAACGGTCATTTTCGTGCTGGGTTGTGCGGTACCTTCCCCCATGGCGCAACTTCCTGAGCGCAACTTCATTTGTTGCATCTTTGTCACTCTCCATGTAGCCTGCTCACTACCTTGTTCTCCAACCCGGGTAGTGTAGTTTATAGTCCTACGCTCCATTGCAATTTCCTGGAGCACTAAGACTATCCTGTTGCCATACAGTCATTGTGTAGGATCCCCTGTATACAACTTCAACCTGCTCCCATTCACTCTTCACAGAAAGGGTTCCCCATTTAGCTTCGCGAGCTGAACTATGCCACCATTTGTAATTTCCTTGACAATATATGTCCCTAACCAATGCATCTGGAATTTACCCTGAAATTCAGTGAACTTACTATCATATAACAATGCAATGTCATTTACCTTAAATGTGCAAAGCTTGATATGGAAATAATGCCATGATTTTTCACATTCCTTTTGTAATTGTTGATGGAATCCTACCAAAAGTCAGTTTTATTTGAGCTACATGAGTTGCACGAGCCATCCTTTTAGGGCCTCATGATCCACCATATCTATTAAAGCTGCTATGCGTAGGCTAGGCACAATGTATTCCATCGGAATTATGGCTTCGACCCCATATACTAATCTAAATGACGTTTGTCTTGTCAGCTTCTTACAAGTAGTCCTATAAGGCCATAGCACTGTAGGTACAGGTACATCCCAGTCATTCCGCTGCACATTTCAAATCTTCATCAGCCCATTCTCCAAAATCTTGTTAAAGGCTTGACCATTCCCTTTGCCTGCGGGTGATATGGTGTACTCTTTTGATGGTAGACCTAGAATTCCTCAATCAACACACTGATCATTTCATTCAAAATGTGTGTACCCCTGTCACTCATAAAATTTTTTGGGAACCCAAACCTTGTTAAGATAGAATCAAACACGAATTTTGTAGTCGTAGCCCCGGTACAATCCTTTACTAGCTATGCTTCCACCCATATGGTTAGATATTTCGTTGCAGTGATAATGTAGCACACACCTATTTTCTTTCCAGGGGGTTGAATTGGCCCAATAAAATAAATCGCCCACTTCTCAAATGCCTGCAAAGATACCTAAGAATTTAGTGGCAGTTCATCCCTTCGATACGGTCTGCTAGTTCGTTGACATGCATCACACGCCTTACAATATGCCTTGGAATTATTGTGCAATGTTGGCCACCATAGGCCTAAACGCAAAATCTTCTGCATAGTTTCTTTGCCTGCATAATGGCCTCTCGCAGCTCCCCCATGAGCTTTGGCAAGAATGCTATCACGCTCAAAATGTGGCACATATCTCCACAATATTTCACCTGCACCCATTTTATACAAATGTCCCGCAATGATTGAAAAGTGAGTTGCGCACACTACTAATTCCTTCTTCTACTAACTTGTATATCCTTCCGGCACCATCCCTGTAGTTAAGAAGTGAATACTGTCTACAGAATGGTCATCCGCTATGCGCACCGCAAAGAGCTGCGCATCTGGAAACCCTTCCTCCAAATTACTAGGTTCTTCGCCTATTTCAATTCGCGACAAATGGTGAGGTCTAGAATTTAACCTCCCCAGCTTCATAATGACTTCAAAGTCATACTCCTGAAATAATAACAAGCATCTACAAATATTTCCCCTCAACATAGGATTGTTGACCAGGTATTTTAAGGCAGAATGATCTGTATACATCTTGAAATGCCCTCCTAACAGATAATGCGTGAATTTTTGCAATGCGTAGACCATGGCCAACCCTTCGGGCTCAACCTTTGAATAATTTTTCTTGGCCTTCGATAGCTTCCTACTTGCAAAGGCTATAGGAGGGTCCATTTCTCCTTCATCGGCATGTGTTAGCACTGCACACAGCGCAATGCAAGTAGCATCCACATGTACATGAAACTCCTTTTCCAATAAGGAAATACCAAGATTGGTGCAGTGACCATCTTTTCTTTTAATACATATAAACTACGCTGACATTCTTCATCCCAACAGAATGCCACATCCTTCTTTAGCAGCATTTTCCATGGGCGTAGTAATTTGAGCATAAGCTTTGATAAATTTTCTATAGTATCTCGTATGTCCCAGCGTCGCATGTAGTTACTTGACGTTCCTAGGGGCCTCCAAGTTCACAATTACCGCAATCTTTGCAGGTTCCACCATCAATCCTTGCTTGCACACAACATGACCTAGTAAGATCCCAAAAGGAACACAAAATATGCATTTTTTAAAATTTAGTGATATCTGGTATCTCTGAAATGTGTCCAACATAAGGTGCAAACTTGCTACATGGCACTTCACCAAGACAAACACTGTCAAGTCATCAAAGTACACTTCCAGGAACTTATGAATGAATTCCTTGAACGCCACTATGACTATGCGGGAAAATATCGTAGGGGCGTTATTCAATCCAAATGGCATACCAATGTACTGAAAGCAACGCCACTATTGCGAAGGTGGTGTTGCTTCTACCTTCTGGGGAAATCTTGATCTGATGATACCTGGAAAACCCATTAGTAAAGGCATAGGCCTCCTGCCCTCCAACATTGTCTAACACTTCATCTGTAAATGAGTTGGAAAAGGATCGTGAACACATGCATCATTAAGCTTCTGCAAATCTATGAAAATCCTTATTTCATCCTTTTTCTTCTTCTCTTAGACCACTATCAGGCTCACCCAATCAGATTCTTCAATAGGTTCGATGATGCTTTCTTCCAACATTTTATCTAGCTCCTATTGAACCTTTTCCTTATACTTAGGGTTAAGGCGATAAGGCCTCTGTTTAACAGGCTTCACATTCGACTTTAAGGTGATCTTCATAATGCCCAAATCACTGATTATGCCCTTTAAATCTAAAAACTTAGTAGGGAAGAGATCCCGGTATTTGCGAACTAATTCAACAACTTTATCTACTGTAGCATCTTCCCAATAATCTCCAATTTTTGCAAACTTCTATTCTTTCTCAGTGCCAATGTTTACTTGTGTTGTTTTCAAAGGTGTAGAGATTTTTGAGTTCTCTATTTGTGGGCCTTCAACTTCACAATGCCTTTCTGCCTTCAAAATATTGATATTCCTCGGGTCTTCTTCCTCCTCTTAAGAAGTCACGTTATAGCATTCCAATGCATGATGCAGCTGGGTACTTCAGTATGGTTGGGTCCATTCCATAGGTTCCTTCAGTGTTCTGAAGATGACCACTTTAATCTCTTGTAGTGCTTCAATGATGCTTGCAAATCCATCTTCAAAGATGAAAGTCAATGAGAAACCTTCCTTCAATACATCCGATTCTGTAGTGCCAGGTTGGAGCTCTGTTTCACGATACCAGTTCATGGGGATTGTATCCAAGGTATGACAAAATATGTGTACCCATTTTGGCTGCGATTATGTTCCCCAAGATTTAGTCCATTTTTCCAGGTGATCACGTAGATCACCCTTTCCATTATACTTCCCAGTCATTCAGGTATTAGTACGCCCAAACCGCAGCTTCATCATTCTTATGTAATCTCGCCATCTAACAAAATTATCCTTATGTGTACCCCACCATCGTGTAGGTGTAGCATGCAACACCAACTCTAATGATTGAAAGCAGTGTACCTTAGGGACTCCGTGCGCAAAGTCATCTAAAAACAGATCTATGTCAGTCAACCATCATAATAAGGTAACTTTCTTACCTCCAATGAAACACAATGCAACGAATTTGTCATCATATTGCATCGCAATGTAGAAACTTCATGTAAGCGATTCTGCCAATGCTCTAGTTCCTCATCTAAATAAGAGGTGTAGGAACTCTCTCGATCCCATGCAATCCATCCATTTGCTGTCGGATTGATCCAATCTTGATCTCACATTATTATCTTGTATATTTGATCTAGCTTGTCATCACTTTCTTCATAGCTGTGGACCGGTTCAGTATAGCACACTCCTTCTGCAGGATCTAGTGGTACTATAACCTGAAGCGATTTTCTTTCAAATGACATTGTCCCTTTCTTCAAATTAATGACCCCATTCATATCAATAGCCCAATCAATTCCTAGGAGCATGAGGTAAGGAATACTGTCATCGACAATTTCTATAACTTCAAAGTCTTCTATTGCACTCACGCCTTCAATATCAATAGTTACTCCATATAACCATCCAATGGGGATGACTTTTTGCTGATTCACCATCCTGAGTTGAATCGGAGACCAGTGCAGCACAAGTCTCCCCATCCTTTCCCATGTTTTTTTTGGTAGAACATTCACATTGGACCCTAGGATAGCACATCTCCTGCCCATTTCATGCCTTATGCTTACCAATCTTTCTGAACGTGCTATGTTCATTAGCGGATTTTTCTTTACTGGCACATTTATTTATTAATTATTGTAGTCCTTCCACAGCCTTGCTATCATGCAACAACTTCATGTAGGTCTCTAGAAACATAGTGAGTACAAACAGACCAACCTTTGTTGGCGCACTGATTTATTGCATCTTGTCCTAGCTTCCTGAGGTGGAGGCCTCAGTGAAGCTCTTCCTTAACGTGATTCAGATCAAAGTGGACTTCTTTCTCTGGAGCTTTTCGAACCCATCCATCTTTTTCAGGCTGTTTATCCTTATCAGGTCCAGTTGTCATTCCACTTCTCAGCACAATATTAACACCTTGATCTTCCTTGTGGGGCTTAGCCCGCATCATTTGTAAATTCTGCGTAGGCTTCTGAGGTTGTGTTTTCTTCTCTTGCATCTTAGCTATTAACATCAAGAATTTTTCTATGGTATGGTCTAACTGTTTGCAGTATTGACATGATAGGTGTGTAGGATTTTGGCATTCTCGTACATAGTGCCTCGGCTATTTGCAGTTGTAGCAAATGATCTGACTGCGACCTCTACTAGATCCTCCTCCGTGGCCCCATCCTTAGCCCTGAAAACCTCTGTATGCTCCTCCGGCGTCTTGATCTGGAGCCCCAAGTCTCTGCTTGCACATAGTAAGTAGGGGTTCTTTCCATCATCAACTCATAGCTGCAATGGTGGCACTCATCGTGGCCCACAGATTTGAAGAAATTACAAAACAAATGCTGAGGTGTTTGAACAAACTTCTGAAGAAAGTGGCAGTTATCCGTCGCATGTTGCCCAATAACTTGACAAATGGCACACCATGGCACAACCCCCATGCTTGGCCCTATTGGGGCTTCTAGCTTCAGGGGAATTCCACCCCCCCATAATATAATTCATGAACATGGGACAATGATCCTTATCATGCTCATTGCCCTTGCACTTCAAACACCAAACTTCTGCACGCATGTCAGACTTAGTCTCCTTTTCTTTCTTCAAAATCTGTAATTCTAGGTGTAGGCTTGTTGATTGTGAGTGGATATGCTACACCCCTAGATTCGTGTCTTGAATAGGTGATGTGTGCAGCTTCATCATGATCTCCAAGGCTTCTACCTATGTATCTATCTTCTATTGTGACAGAGAAATTCTCAAATGGGGCAAAAGCGATGTTATAAACAAGTCACGATGTTGGCTATCTGATATTTGCATGTTAGCCTGTCTGATCTATCACTTAAACCTTTGATCAAAGTCCCAAGATGTCTCCTCAACCTTCATCATGATATTTTAAATTCGATCACTGATTATGAGTTAGATTTGGGTTTACTAAACTCTTTGTTTAAAGTCGTTTGAATTTCTACTAGTGATGCATGAGGATTGTCAGTGCAACACTTAATGTACCAGGTTAGTGCACGATCCTCCAAGGCGGTAACCAACTAATCCTTATTTATATTATCATTGGTTATTTTCTGCACTGTCCATACAACGTTTTTAACAAACCAAAACTTCTTTGGATCTTCACTTCCTATTCCCTTGAAGATCGACATCTTCATTGCATTCACCATGTTGAATGGTGGTGGTGGAGGTGGAGGTGTGGGTGAAGGTGTATGTGGTGGAGGTGGATGTGGAGGTGGAGTGGATGGATGATTTGTCCTAGGAATACCCTAAGGTATTATCTGAAAAGCACTTCATAGTGTAATCTGCACTGCCTCCTCGTCGTTACTTGAGGGAGGTCCAACCAATAGGCTATACTATGGTCCTGATCATGAGAAATTTTTAAAGAACCTTACTCTTCATGTAGCTTTGAACATCAAGGTAATGACATTACCCATTTTTCACATAATAACATTTTAATCCAAGTATTCAATGATCTTAAATACTTACCTCGTGATTCTTTGAAGAATATTTTCTCTGCTTCGCTATAGATAACTGAGGTATTAACTGCAAATTCTGTAACAAATCCTCCCAGAATTCGATCGAGCCAATGATCGACAACCCGCGCGATCTTGTTTTCAAAGGCTTCTAGTCGTCGCGCTAATTTTGGAGTCCACACTATAGGACTATCGAGCTTCCACCTTCCTTGACTTTCTGTCAATTTAGCTAACCACTCGTACAGTTCAATTGGGAAGGTGTAGAAGAATATTTCATATATCTATGTATACAAATATCTATTCAACCAATCTTCCTTTGTTAGGCATATATTCCTATTTTCTTGTGTCGTGAACTGGTGAATCTTCTGATCTAACCACTTTTCAATTTCTTTCTTGGTTGGGTTCCAATGATGCGACATCACACATATCTTTCAAGCAGATCTCGATCCCGGCAACGAAACCATTTGTTGGCTTAGGGGGTCCTGACCCAAGTTCAAAGTTTGTTGTGCCAACCAAGAAAACCCTACACTACTGACCCTTTTGGCAACAACCCGCGTAGCATAGGCTGTAGTACCACCTGAAGAAGTATGGGGGGAAGCAAGAACCAAGTTTCTGCATCCAGAGACTAGTGTGATGTCTTCCAACACCTTGGATCTGCCTCTGCACAGATCGAAAAAGTTCTAGGGCATGCCACTTCAACTCAGTTAAATCAACCTTTAGATCTTCACGAAGGTCCACGATCACTCCTTGTGGACCCTTAACAATCGATTTACCTACATACGTGCATCAAAACGTATCCCTAGATTGGAGTTCTTGTAGATCTACTTTATTCGTTAGAAAACGTAAGAGAAATGATCTGAATCTTCATGGAAGAGGCTAAGAATTCATTTCATACATTATTAAGATAGATTCAATAGATTTATGTAGCATTTAATCATTATTTCATAAAACAAATCATTCATCGACAACGTATAACATAAATAGATACAACGAAAATACTTAGTAATTCTTTGGAAAACTATCTTTATTGATCTTCAATGACTGATTACAGAATCAAACTACCCTGCGCGCATAGCTGCAGGGGTCTGCACACTCAGCTGTAGACTCTACCCAGGCCTCCACGCACTCAGCTGCAAAACCTTCCCTTTTCTACCTAAGCACAGGAAGCAGAGCCTTCCTGCCTTAGATTTTTTGCTAAACTCTTCAATAAGACCAATTCTTTATCAAAACTTGTCCTAAGACTCACTAAGAATTGACTATTTATAGAATTTTCCATACAATGCCATGGTCTGTGGACAATGGGTGAATCTCAAAACCAACTCAAAACCTTACTTAAAACAAGGGACTAAGCCCTTTTGACTCTTTTTCATCTACGCTCTCCGCTTCCATATATCGTGGAGACTTTACATTTTTTTTCAAAACTTGTTACAAAAAATGACTAATTAATTCAATTCTACCCCTAGGGACCCCATCCCAACAAAAAATCATGTATCCTCTTATGAAACTAGCTACCTCTTCTATCATCCTAGGTGAATACACATACCTATGCAAGTTGGCCGCTATCTATTGACACCAAAGTTCCCTGCAACCTTGGAGGTGTGAGCCTTTATAATCAAATATATTTTCTCAACTTTAGGAGCACATAACTTATCCAACCTATTGAGTAACCCATTATCAACATGGAACTCAAATGTGCTATTACCAATGTGCACATGGATCTAACTTTGCAATTGTTGAAACACTTCCTTGAAGTTCTCATCTTCTGTGTATGCTGCTCTATATGCATCGTGGTTGAAAGGATCCATGTGAACAAGAGTTCCTAAAGTTGTCATATTTTATGTGGGTGGCTTTGAAAGTATGTTGGCCAACTTGTTTGTGCCTCCCTTCTTATACTTTATCACTATAGGAAACTGTTGTTAAAAAAACCACCCATTTGTAATGCCTGGTTTACATTAGCTTACTATGGTCTTGTAGGTACTTTAGTGGTTCATGATATGTGTGGAATACAATCTGATTTCCCATCAAATAGTATTTCACTCCCTTAAAAATTTCACCAGGGCATAAAGCTATTTGTCATAGGTGGGGTAGTTGAGAACCGCTCCATGAAATACTCCAAAATTGTATCATACAGGCCTTCTTCCTTGCATCTGACTACTCCCATAGCATACCCACTCACATATGTTTCCACAATTTTGGTGATGCCAAAACTGATTCTTGAATGATCATCTTCAACTCCTCAAAGGCCCTCTCCTAACTCTTTCCTCACTAGATACTCTTACCACTTGTTATTGCATGGACTAGTGCTGCCACTGTTGAAAATGAGGCTATGGATTTCCTTAGGCACTGTGTTATCTCAATGAAAATATTGACCTCAAAATAATTAGTATGAATTGACCACTCCATGATGGCCTTTATCTTGATAGGGTCCATCTTAAGCTCTCCTCCACAATTCACATATCCTAGATACACCAAAGGTTGTTGCACAAAATTACACTTCTTAATATTTTCCAACAATTTGTGCTTATTTAATGTCTCTGAAACTTGCATCAAATGTGACATGTCCTCCTCCCAGGTAGCACTATATACCAATATATCATCCAAATAAACAATAACAAATGAATCATTCATTAACCTCATGAATGTAGCTAGTGCACTACATAAGCCAAATGACATGACTAACCATTGTTACAAACCTTGCTTGGTTTTAAAGGCATTCTTTTAGGTATCTTCTTATTTTACCTGAACTTGGTGATATATAGACTTTAAGTCTAGCTTGGTGAAGTATTTGGTTACATCATTTGATTCAATAAATCATCTGTCTTGGATCGGGGGTGCCTATTCTTGATCATAATTTTATTTAACACACTGTAATCAATGCACATCCACCAATTCCCATCCTTATTAGACATAATTATAATGGATGAACCACATGGTGAGATACTTGGTCAAATAATATTTTATTCCAGTAGCTCCTACAACTACTTATTCACCTTCTTTTCCTCTATAACTAACTACCTATACAACCCAATTTTTGGCTATAAAGAGTCTAACAACAACGAGATCTTGTGCTCCACTTTTGAAGTAGACCCAAATAATTACACAATTAAATCAATCAATTCTCATTCCACAATAATCACATTTATACAAATAATAAGGAGTTTCTTGAACATTGAGAGAATGGTTTGTATCCTCCACCCCTAGAAAATATCAAATCTAAATACCTTGAATATATCTATTATCCCTAAAATTACTCAACTCCTAAAACTACATACTTATTTAATACAATTATTATATTTCATGATATATGAAGGAAACCATCTCATCCCTACATAAATTATTCTAGAGAATTCTAGACCCTATTACACTTGGGAACTAAAATTTAAATGATGCTCCTAAATCAGATTCCCAAGGATTTTTTTCTTCTTTTGGACTGTTTTCCATAATGTATTCATTATTGTACCCTTTGATTGAATGTACGAAATAAATTCAAGTGCATATATTAAATAGAATGATTTCGAGTAAAAAATTTTCCTCCTTGATCCCAAGGTCTATTTGTTGGTTGTATACCTGCTTTGATTCTCCATTGTACTTTAGTTTTTTCATCTACAAACATGATTTCTTCCTGAATTTTATCAAAGAAAATAAACTCTTATGCATAATTGAAGTCTTCTCATGATTTATTTATGTCCACCTTAGGGATGTTATTAGTAGAGTTGAGACTCCAATGTTTGGTTTCCTCTGATCTAACTTTGCAGTTTTGGCTCCTTCCTCCCATTTTGAGCTCTAAGTATTATTGTAATGCATTTTGGCCATCAGTTACTATTTTGACCTCATACATTAGGGGAAATATATTATAATCATATTTTCCTCCATCGAGTTAGTGCACATGAGTATCTATAGCTTTGACCCTTATGTAGATGTATAACCATTCATTTTGCTCAGTTTTATGCATTATTGCTGGGATATAGTGACCTACAGAGTGATGTTTGCCTAACTTCGTAGGGATCCTTTGTCATCCTAGAGAAGTTCATCCAAAAATAATAGTTTTGTCCCAAGAATGACGACAAAGGTTCTAGAGTCTCATTTTCCCTAGGAGATCCGATTAGAGGATCACCTGTATGAGTTGGTTGCGGCGCATTATTGGAGAAGCTTCCTAACTTCTCTTTATCTCGAGCATACATATACATTCTCCCTGGGAGGCCTATAGGTCTATTTATACTTTTAATTTTAAAAGGGAAAGCTATTTTTTTTTGATAGTGAGAGAGAGAATTATAGTTAGTATCCTAATCTAAGATCTTTACTTTAGGTCATCAGAAATCCTTATTCCACTTGAAGGAGGAGACCATGCAACAAGCTTGAAGAGAGGCCTTCATTGTTGGAGGTATACTTGTACTTTTAGTTTATGATTAATAGAATAATATCCCCTTCTTGTAATTCTAATTTGATTATGCTCTTTATATTTACATGTTGTTTTTAGTCCGACAAGCCCTCTATGGAAGGCTTTTGTGTACTTGTAGATAGAGAGTTCAAATTTTCCATAGTGATATTTGAGAATTGTGGACATTCCAAATCCATAAAAGGATCCATATTTACGATAAATATTGAAGAAAAATAAGGAACATAGAGGAATAACTAAAAAAAAAGAAAAAAAGAGAGAGAAATGAATCAAACTTAAAAATTCAGCTAAGATAACTAAATTAATAAAACCTAAAAGAATAACCTAATAATCAAGTAAATATTAAAAGAACTAATAATCTAAAAATTTCACTTTCTATATAGATATATTTAATATTATACTAATGAATATATAATAAGAGTATATTTTATTATGTATAATATCATGAATAATGTTATATTATTAATTTAATAAGAACATATTATATATAATACACTAAATGATTAATAATATGAATTAATTAGAATAATATTATATATTTTTGTTTTTTGTTTTTTAAGGGTGGTTCATAGATACTGGGCAATCGCTACATCCATGGGAAAAATTCAAGCATATCAACTCGAAGGGATCTACCCGTTGACCAAACAAGCAGGGCCTAACCCCAAGGGCGTCGAGGAGATTTGACCCTGTGACCTCCCAAATGGCGAGGTACTTAGCAATGGAAACTCGACCAATTGAGCTAACCCTTGGGGCTTATAATATATTATAGTTATGATCAAGTATATATTAATTATAATATTAAAGAATATTAATAAGTAACATATAAATTAATTATATTATACAAAGAATCAAATAATTATAGTTATGATAAAGGTATATTAAATTAATAATAATGTAGGGCTTATTAATATAAGGTAATTATAGTATTAGAATAAAGAAATTAATCTGTATAAAAATTATTAATGGTTATGTTTAAAGCATAATTAAATATTCAAAATAATGGTACTTATTTTATAAATAAATGTTAATAAAAAATAAAATTAATAGATTAGTATTATATGAATTCAAGTTAAGGTAAGAGAGTCATACTTGAGAGGAAGAAGAATAAGAAGAACCAATCCGTTGAATTAGAGGAAAACAATTGCCAGTAATCTCGATACCACCATCCCTGTTCAGATTATGTGGATGTTTCATTATTTCCAAGGCTTCCTTGATTTTCCTCTTTTCATAGTGGTCTTCTCTAATGATGATTTTAGCATTTTCTAGGTAAGTATGGTTTTCTATAAATACTTTGCAAGGGATGAGGTGCGAGATCATTCAATTATAATGTTAGATTCATGCTACTTCAATCTTCTTTGCAAGGAATGCCATGTCTCCCCGATATAACTTTTAGCCCATGAGAAATAAATCTTATAGACTCCTTTTGTGTGCTTGTTTGTTGGTGCATGTGTGCAGGGCTTCCAAGGTAGCAGGAATAGTGCTCGAAAGCCCAAAACCACAGAAGCCAATTGACATAAAGTGGAGGTTTCTTAGAAGCTTGAAAGCTATTATAATTTATTGCCGAAATTGCAGTGGGACTTACAAGTGGAGGTTTGTAGAGAGATTGATAGGTGGAAACTGGACCAAATCCAGAACCTTCGAGAAAAATGCATAAAGGAAGAGGAACAAACATTAGAAGTGGTGCACACCAGTGGGCCATACCTGGAAGCCCGTAAGTCCATAAGGAGTATGAAATCCATTTTATAAAATGTTATGGGTATGCAGGCATCCAGGCTCCATCTCTATAGAAACATGCATATATGAGTGGGGTCCTATGAATGACTAAGGAACTGGCACAAGGTTTTACCGATAATATAGAACCTAGGGCATAGAGAGCTATAAAGGGAATTAAGCCCCCCACATGTTGGTAGAGAAGTTTAGTGCCTAGCAGCCTAGCTGAAGGTGACAACACTCAGTCCTATGATGGGAAATAGGTAAATGCACCAATGAAAGGTGCTAAGGTCAAAGTGGGCCAAGCTGGAAGCCCGCGAGCCCATAAGTTTTTAAGAAATTCCACTTGAGAAAAAGGATACGGGCACCAGGGCATCCGATCTTCCAACTCAGTAGTAGGCATAGGTTTAAAGGCATGGATGAATCAAAATATTTTGAGAGAAAGTCCTCCTTATTCAGAAGATATGCCATAATTTTCCATGGCAATAATTAGATAAACAAAATCTTGGGATAGCCAGGTAAATTCGCACAGAAGAGTTGGTGGCTAGATTAATGATGTTGGTCCAAGTGCTCTGGATTAAATATAGAGATGACCACGATGCATAAAATAATCAATGGAGCCTGTCTTGGAACATATTTAGGAGGCTATTTATGGACTTCAACATATCATTTCCAAGAGAATTTGAGCAAATATCCTGATGCAGAAATTACTCCAAAGCATGGGTCTCCTAACCACTCTAGTCATATTATTATAGATTCTTTAGTAAGCCTGCTACTATGATGGTTCTCTACCAAATATTAAGAACCTCACTATTACTGATTCACCCCCCCTCAGTTATTCCTTATTCCAACTATTGGTATCAGAGCAAGGTTTCCTTCAGTAACAATTTAACAACTGGAAGGTAGATCCAAAAGAATTATGTCTAGATAAGATAATCAGGATGATTATTAAAGTGAGATATCAGTCTTTGATGGGACAAACTATGCATTTTGGAAGTTAGGATGAAAGCCCGTCTTATGTTCCTATGAGTAGATGTTTGGAGCTTTGTGTTGGTAGATTATGATGTCCCTGATGTCCCTCTAATAGATGTAGACAATGAAAAGGTGCATGGGAATAATGTTAAAGCCAAGAATGTCATTCTCTCCGGCCTTGATTATTCTGAACTTGTAAAAGTTATGCACTATAATTCTTCTAAGGAAGTATGGGTCTATCTCAATCAAAGTCATTAAGGAGATGATAGAATCAAGCAGGCCAAACTTTAAACCTTCAGAATGAAGTTTGAGAACTTAAGAATGAGTGAAGAGGAAATAATAAAAACCTGTTTCCTCAAAGTTGATGAAGTAACCAATATGATTAGAGGAATTGGTGAAGCAATCAAAGAAGATGTAATTGTTTAAAAAGTCTTAAAATATTTGCCTATGATATTTAATGCTAAAATCTCATCCATTGAAGAGATGTCTGATCTGAAAAGTCTCACAATGGACTAGCTACTTGGTACTCCCGCAACCTATGATATGAGAGTAGGAAAAGAGAAGACTAAACCAAACGAGGCAATTTTCAAGGTTTCCAAGAAGGCTAAGGAGCACAAATATCATCAAGATTGTTTTAGCTGTGAATATGATCATGAACTGACTCATTTTTCTAGGAAACTAAAGCAAGGCTCAAGAAAGTATAAAGGGAATCACCCTTCAAATTCTTTGATTGTGGAAGAGTTTGACATTTTTCATCCAAGTTCCCTTACAAAGAAAAGAAAAAAAATGAATATGATCAGGAGTTTAGAGCCAAATCTTAGAAACATCAAAAGAATAACTTATTTAAGAAGGGGCTCTACTCCAAAGAGGATAGCTTGGAACCAGATTTTGATAGCGAGAATTCCTTAGAGGATGAGTAAAATGAGTGGTTACTTATGCCATTTGGAGCTGACTCCAAGAAACAAAATATTACAAATGTTGAAGAAGAAGAAGAAGGAGTAGTTTACTTTGAAGGGGATCTTGTTAGTGCTCTTGATGAGTTAAATAACAGAAGAAGAAAGAACAAGCAACTAAAAGAATAACAATTGTGAGATGAGGAATGTGTACAACTTAGACAATGAATAATTTGGTTATCAAAGAGAAAACCTTGAAGAAGCTATTAAAAGAAAATAAAGCTTAACTCTCCAACTAGAAGAAAAAAAATAGTATGTGAAATGTTAGAAGAAGAAAATTCTCTCTTAAAGCAAGAGAAAATTAAGAGAGAAGGAAATAATCTCTGAACCATGCAAGGAGATTTTGTCCCTAAAACTCAAGCTAGAGGAAGCAAGACAAAAGGAAGAAAATCTTAATGGAATAATTCTCAAATGGAAGAAGAATTGTCAAAATCTAGAAACTGAGATTGTCTCCCTAAGAACAAATATTGAGAAATTAGAGACCAAGAAGGACCTGGGTAGAAGGCTTGATGAAGGGACTAGAAAGCTAAACCACATTATAAGCAGTCAAAGGTCTCCTGAAAACAAGACAAGGCTAGGATATTCTGGATCACTGGGGCCATTTGTGAGAAAGATGAGTTTTAGGTTCACAATTTTTAAAGAACCCTAGAGCTATGCGAAGGTGCTCCAAGGAAGACTCAACAAGGGAAAACAAAAATCTAGCCAGAGAGGCACCCAATGCAGGAACACAAATACTAACTCCTCAAAGGACTCACACCAGATGAGAATGAATGAATCAATAAGGCAACAAAAGTACCAACAACCTACAAAAACTCGTCAACCTTCCAATTTCAGATACCATAATTTGTTTTATGTTTATTTCTAAAAATGTCATATCTTTGGGCATAAAGTTGCTAATTGTAAAAGTGTCAAAGTTGAAAGAGATGAAAATTTCAGATACAAAAAGTACTAGAATATTAGATCTCAAAACTCCCCTCCCAAGAATAAAAAATCATTCTCTTCCTTGATGGATGAGTTTGAATGCTTTAAATGTAATAATTTCAGAGATAAGGCTTGTTACACAAAATTATCGTCACCATGACTATTTGCAGTCAGTATGGGTCTATCATCACTTATACTGGCCTCCTAAGCAAGTCTCAGACCTTAGCTCTTCATGTCAAGCTTTGCAAATGAGGGAAAGACATTGAAAATCAATAAAACTCTGGTTCCGCACTTTCTCTCACTTTTTCCTGCGGGCCCACACCCTTTGTTCATATTACCTGCGTATCTGCATGCTCTGTCTGTAAAGGGGTGGGTGCGTACCCCTGTAAAAGTCAAAAGGGCGCAAGTTTATTCTAAAAAACTCAATTTGGGTTAATTCTAGATGTTTCTAGAAGGAATTTTGACGTGGATTGTTTGCTCTAAGGTGGTTCATGCATCCCAAAAGAGAAGGAGCTAATCCATTGATAGGAGGAGCTATCCCTTTGAAGGAGGGCTTTATCCCTTTGAAGGAGGACCTACTAACTTCCCTCCATTGCACTATAAATTAAGGCGTTGGGTCAGTTGCTGGAGAGGTTAGAAGCTGAACATTTTAAGGGTAAATGCTGATGGAATTGGGACTTCCTAGTTAAACTTGAGAGGAGAGATCACATACCTTTTGGTTTCATTGGGAAGTGAGTGAAGCTTGTCAAAGTGGAGGAGACTTCTTGTCGGACCCTGGGAGGAGCTTGTATAGCATCAAGGCACAGGTTGTAAAGTTCTTCTTCATTTGAATTAATACAACCAGATTCATTTTTCTCAACAAATTGTCTTATGTGGTTTGTTTCATAAACTCCTTGATTATGATGGATATGCTTTATGAAATTGGCTTTTCAGGTGCTATTTAATTTGTTTTCTTGTTTGTGTTTGCAGACTTGCTACAAGGGAGCTAATTTGGAGTAAAGGAGAGAGGATTCCACAAACTTGCATTGGACCCAAGGTAGGCCTAAAACACTTGTTTGCCTTTGTTTTTAATTGCTTATTTAGAGAAAGATAGTTTTTTATTAGCTTGCTTGTCACTAGATATCTTTAGATACTAGGGAGGTGGATCTTGTCCGCAACCTCGACTCATTCTGTGTGACAGAGTGTAATAGAAATCAAGAAAAGTTCCTATAATAACTTTTCTCCTCTTGAAAATGAAGTAGAGTGTTTGATTTGTAACAACTTTGGTCATGAAGAATCTGAATGCAGGATCAAAGCTTGGTCATCGCTTTAAAAGTAGAAAACATCATTAAATCGCAGGATATGGAGAATGAAGGAATCCCAATCAGAAAAATGTGGCATATATTTATATGGAAAAGGAGAAGAAAAGCAGTGCTACAGAGACAGTGGATGCTCCAAACATATGACAGGTGATAAAGAGAAACTTCATTCATATAATGCTTTAGAAAAAGAAAAGAATGCCTCATTTCGAAATGAACCTCTACTACCATTAAAGGTAAAAGTTCTGCCTTCTTGAAAGAAAAGGTTAAAGCTGGAAATGTCATGTATGTACATGGTTTAAAGCATAACCTATTGAGTGTCAGTCAAATGTGTGATCAAGGAAATGAAGCTGTGCTTCGATCAAACAAATGTGCGGTTTTTGAACTTGTTACAGAAAAGACCATGATCAAAGCAACGAGAACTCCAAAAAACTTATACATACTCAAAGGAGGACAACAACAATGCTATCTAAGAAAAACCGATGAAAATGGGATATCGTATAGAAGATTGGGACATATGAGATTTTCTCAAATAAGAAAATCATGTAGGCTCAAGGCAATTCGTGATCTTCCAGATATTAACATCCCAAAAAATACCATATGCAAACCATGTCAAGTCAGTAATCAAACAAGAGTTCACTTAAACGAAAAATAAGGATTAGCAAGTAAGCCTCTTGAACTCATCCATACTGATTTATGTGGACCAACAAGGAAAAAGTCACCTCGTGGAGAAGAATACCTTATTTCATTTATTGATGATTTTTCCAAGATGTGTTGGATAGGTATACTAAATCATATATATGAAGCATTTGAAATGTTTAAAGCCTTTAAAGATTTAGTTGAAAATTAATCTGATCAAAAAATAAAATGTCTCAGATCTGAGCAAAGGAGAGAATTCATATCAGATGAATTCTTTGAATTTTGAAAATGACATGGAATAAAGAAGAAATTCTCCATCGCAAGAACTCCTCAGCAAAATGGCGTGGTGGAAAGAATGAATAGAAAAGTTCAACAAACGTCTCAAGCAATTCTTGATGAATCTGGAACTCCTTCAACCCTATGGGGTGAAGCTGCATTTGCTGCCGTGACTATTCTCAACAAAGAAACTTTTCAAATAGATAACAATCAAACTTCATATGGACTTTGGTATGGTAAGCCTCCTACTGTAAAACAATTTAGAGTATTTGGAAGAAAATGTTTCATCAAAAGGACTAATGAAAAACTTGGTGATTTCAAACAAAGAGAAAACGAAGGAATTCTTCTTGGGTATTCAACCAGAAGTAAAGGATAAAAATGTTATAATAAAATAATTTAGAAAATTTATAAAGCATTGATGTTCTAATTGATTAAGTATGTAGAAATCCGGAAAAAATGAAATCAATGGAGGAAAATGACAATGAGGAAGTTTGGGAATGCTTTCCTGCATCAAATCAAAATTATATAGAAGAGGAAACCAATGAAGCACCAGAAGAAGATACAATAGAAAAGGAAAATACTCCATCTAGGTATGTTCAAAAGAATCATCTAGAATCTCAAATTCTAGGAGAAAAGGGAGTTTGTGAATAGACAAGAAGAACTCTTATAGGAACCTCAAGCTATCTAGCATTACTATCGTCCACCGAACCTCAAAATGTAAATGAATTCTACAAAAATGAATATTGGGTCAAGGCCATGGATGAAGAACTTGAAGAAATTGAAAATAATGATACTTCAGAATTATTTCCTAGACCTCTTGATAAAAATGTTAGAGGAACAAAATGGATATTTAAGAACAAGCTAAATGAAAAATGAGAAGTTATTAAAAATAAGGACATACTTGTTTGTAAAGGGTATTCTCAACAAGAAGGTATAGACTTTGAAGAAACTTTTGCACCTGTTGCCAGAATTGAAGCCATAAGGACCTTTCGTGCTTTTTTTAGTTTTCAAAAATTCGAAGTATATCAAATGGATGTAAAATCAGCCTTCCTTAATGGAGATTTAGAAGAAGAAGTTTATCTTGAACATCTAGAAGGATTCATTCTTGGAAATGGTGCAAACTTGTGTGTAAGCTTAAAAATGCTCTCTATGGTCTGAAACAGGCTCCAAGGGCTTGGTATGACTACCTTGAAAATATCTACAAGAACAAGGTTTCGCAAAAGGTTCTACAGATAGAAATTTAAACACAAAGTTTGAAAATGATAAACTGCTAATTATTGTTGTTTATGTTGATGATATCATCTTTGGTAGCAATGAATAATCCATGAGTTAGAATTTTTCTTCTGTCATGTAGTAAGAATTTCAAATGTCCTTACTTGGTGAACTTACTTATTTTCTTGGGCGACAAGTACAACAAACAAAAGATGGTACATTTATTTCATAAACCAAATATCTCAAGTAGATCTTCAAGAAGTACGGAATGGAATATCCTAAACCAATATGTACTCCAATGGTAACAAGATGTAGTGTGAGTTATAATGATGAATGACCAACAGTAAACCAACCAACTTACATATCTATGATTGGAAGTTTTCTTTATCTAACAGGTACCAGACCTGATATTATGCATGCAGTAGGAATTGGTGGAAGTTTCCAAGAAAATCCAAAGGAATCACATCTCGAGGCAATCAAAAGAGTTTTCAAATATCTTCAAGGAACTTAGTACTTTGGACTATGGTATCCTAAATATATAGACCTTATTCTTCATCCATATACACATGTATATTGGGTAGGAAATGTTGATGATCAAAAGAGAACTAGTGGAGGTGCATTCTATATGGGTTCTCGGTTAGTGTCATGGTTCAGCAAGAAAAAAAGTTCGATTGCCTTATCTAAAGCTGAAGAAAAATATGTGGCTTCTGTATCTTGCTTCACACAAATACTTTCGATGATAAAAGCATTGCAAGGCATTCAGATGACATGCGCTCCACCCATCACCATTCTATGTGATAATACAAGTTCCATCAGTATTTCGAAAAATCCTGTCATATACTCCAAGACCAAGCACATACCCACTAAGTACCATTTTCTACGAGAAAAAGTGCTTGAAGAGAAGGTTAAATTGGAGTATGTTCCCTCCAAAGAATAGTTTGTTGATATATTCACTAAATCGCTTCCTAGAGAAACATTTGAATATCTCAGAAAAAATTTTGGGAGTAGTTTCTACATCATCCTATTGTTAAATCCAGTTTTCAGAGGAAGGTTATTATACATGGGTTTCATGAAGTATAGTCGTTTATACACACGAGTTTCTGTAGCTGAAGGAGCGTATATGTTTTTCTGGTAGAAAAATAGTTGGTCATACTCTGATATGGGTCCTCTGTCTAATATTGGTGATTACAGTCTAACGATATACTTTGTTCATTGATTTTTATCTGATTGAAAAAGATGCCTTGATGAATGACTTGTTCACAATGCACAGGTAGCATAAGTTTAGGGGGAGCATTAGCCTTCACTCATATTCAACATTGCTGGCATCATGGTTACTGAGTTCAACTATGGCTTCAAATACTTATATCATTTGTTGCATAAGTCATGTAAAGATCTAGGATGTGATAATACTTCTCCTGTCATGGTATATATTTCAATGAGTCCTATTGGACATGTGATGTAAGTTGTATTCCCACTTTGCAAGGGATGGATGATGTAATAATTGCTATATTTTTTTCATGGATAAACAATTGTATATCCCCACTTGGTTGGGTGATTGATGTATGTACGACTCATTGGTCAAAGGGAGGTCATGCTCACTTAGTTGAGTTATAGAGTCATGTTATGCTTTTGAATCATATCTCTACAAACTTGGAATGTACTCAGGGGGAGCATGGAAAGAATAATGTATATCAAAGGTGGAGAATTACTTCATCTGCCCCTTTCCCTTGATTTGAATGGGGGAAAGTATTTTGGTGTTGTTTGTTATCTCTAATGGTTTCTATAGCTTGCAGTAATAAACACCACCATGGTTTCCATCAAGTCCAAAGCAGGATATTGTTGGCATTATGATACAAGTGTTGTCCTTGATGGAAACTCGCTCACATGTCAATTTACTTTTGATTTAAGGCAACCCAGACTGTAACAGATTCATTCAGATCTAACAAGGCATTGGTACATAAGAACAAGAATATGGAACTAAAGTCTACTAATTGGAATGAAAAATTTGAAGGTAAAGGATGGTGAAAAGTAGTTTAAGATGTATGCATAGGTCCACTTAGTCAAAACAATGTATACATGTAGGTCCACAGAACAAAAAGTTAGTATACATATACACGCACTCCCACAAGAGGAAAAGCGTGTACAAGTTGGAGAATCAAGGAATTTCAAGAGCAGAGAATACTAGGGGTCAGTATGATGGCAATAGCCCACAATATTGAGTGGAGTACGACTATTTGATCCCATCCAAGAATACCATGAGTCCTAAGTGGTTTTGGTCCGAAGTATTGAGAAAGGCCTAAAACTATATGAGGAGAAGATCATAAGGCCAAGGTGTGCCGGTAAAAAGGGTGTCTAAGGAATACTTCTGTCTAAAGTATATTTTACGTTGCATGGGCTATCTTGGTGATTTGATATAAAATATTTTTTGTGCCTTGAATTCAATGTTGGATCAGGATCACCAAACCTGAGATGAATTATCATTGAATGATCTAATATTGGTTGGGCCAGATCTAATTGTGTACACCAATTTTATTCTTTGAATGTCATGATCTGGGTTTGTCTAAATTTTGGAATAACAACGAAGTTATGGGTGAATATTTGCAAATATGTACACTGGTTTGCTTTAGTGAGGTTGCGTATACATGTAGATTTGGCTCTTCCAAGTATTGTATGCAAAAGAAAAAGTATGGTGTTGAGAGATTACTAATCTATTTGATTAGTATTGTTATTTTACTATTGTCTGTCAATGAAGTCTTCTTAGATATTAATGTAAAATTGAATGCATAAGGAGTTTGATATCTAATTGATTGGTTGTATAAGTGAGAAGGGTGATCTCTACAACTGGCTACGTAAGGCTATGAAAATTGACAGTAGATGTTTAGTATATTGTTGGTTGGTATAGACTTGATTCATATGTTTTATGTTTTAGTATTTTTGAAGGTATACGTAAGTTTGATTAAACAAAGTAATGTATACACGAAGGTTGGGTTCAGTAAAGTAGTGTATACATTTGTATTAATGAATTTTGAGGTTGCAGCTGGTTCTGAAGGATGACGTAAGTTTACGGGTTCAACAAAGTGTTCTAGTGATAGTGATCTGATTGTTCAAATTAACTAATTATTGGTTGATGTAATTTGAGTTTCAAAGTTTTTGATAGGTCCAATATGAAAATTTGATGAAACAAGGCCTTCATGTGTATTTTTGTGTATCAGGAGCATCCAGTTTGAAAATTTATGAAACGTGGTCCCTGGAGGAAGAGACAAGGTCGTAGCCTTCTGTAGGTCGATGCATACGTACTAGTAATCATATTGGCTTGTACAAGAGCTAGGCTGTTGTAGCTCCTTTCCAGTAGAAGCCGGAAAACGAGAGAAGGTTGTAGCTTTCTACAGGTGGGTGTCTACATACTGTTATAATTCTACACCACTACAAGATTGTAAACATATTTTTTTATTATTAAAATAAGATAGAGATGACAGTGGCAAGTGGTTTTGACCCACAATGGGTTTCCACCTTAAATATTGATGTTCATGTTTGTTTCTTGTTTATGATGGTTTATTCTATTTTTACTGCATTGTTTAATAAGTTACTGATGCACTAGTTATAGATCCACACTTGATAAATTAACTAAATCACATGCTGGTTTCACTAATCATAGTACCATGTACACGCTAGCTCACTTCACAGAAGTAGCGTATATAAGTTTGTTTGGGAAATAAATAAATAAATTATTGATCTGATAATAATGATTCACCCCCCCTCTCAGTAATATTTCCAACATGAGGATCTCATGCAAGTAGGGTCAAATGCTCAAATCCCTTATTTGAGCACTTGGAACACACTTTCTCTTAAGAAATTGGCCACACACTTGTCTAGCTAGGGGTGCCATTCCCACCTTTGCATACCTGATCAATCCCCTCCATTAGATATGTTGGGAGGAGGTATCTCATGTTTTGGGACATGATGCCCCCTAGCAACCTTCTCATTTGATTAACATAAGTCTCGGCCTAGACCCCAACAATGTAGGTGTGGTCAATTATCATTTCATTCCTTGGATAGTTTATCCTTCTGGCCTATTTAGCAAGCCATATACACATCACATATCGTATATTCTTGATATCAATACTAATATATTCTACTCTATGTGATACCATACTTAACACTTAGTCCCCATGTTTAACTTGGTGGCCGAGGAAGATTCTAGACATCCTCTAGTAGTTCATTCCCATATTTTTCTTTCTTTAACTCTTCACAAGGATTCATCTGTCTAACAGGCATTAAGGCCACTTTTAGACAAGTAAGGTGACCAACCTGAAATTTGCAAATCAAAAATATAACAGTTTTTTTGTTTTCTATGAGCTCAAAAGATTTAGCGCCTCCTCCTCCTCTCCAAATTCTCCAACAAATCAATGTAAAAATATATTAGAATTAGGGATAAGAAGCCCTTTTATAGGAAAATCATGGTTTTTCCTTAGGCCATTATGATAAAATTGTACCAGGATTCGATGAACGATTAGTGGAAGTGGACTATAATGTGTCTCTCTTCATTTTCAGTAATTTGAAACTTCACTGCAAAGCCATTTTTCCCATGGGGTTTCACTTTACTGCTTATTAAAATTGAATCTCTACATATGAGTCACTTGTCCTTTGGTGCCACTTTGTCTTTTCACTTGTCGAATTATGTATCAGGGTTTTTCGTGAGTGACCACTATTTACCCATGTTTCTGTGGTCCCCTTTTTTCCTTTCATGTGTGGTAGAGTTGACACCTAATCATAGCGATTGGGTGAACAATTGTAATTACTGTAAATAAATAATGGAAAAAATGGAGAATCATCAGGAGATGAACCGAATAGTCACTCCCTATTATATATAATAATGAACAACCTGAATGAATCACATTTGAGGATTTACCTCCTAGTCTGACATGGTATCAAAGCCAACACCATTTTTGGCTTCCCTGTCTTCTTTGTAACGCCCTTCTAACTATCTTCTCCCTATTTTTTAGAACTAAACTCTTGAAACCACTCCATATGTGTGCCTCTCTTAATAATTTGATAACCATTCTACAGGTTTTCCCCTCTATGGCAACTACAGCCCCTCTCTGGAAACTGCTGCAGACGTTCAGCTGGTTATGTGAGGCAATTTCTCCACAAGCGTAGTTGAAAAATTCTCTTATGACTGTGTATCGTTGTTGTGGACCCTAATCAAGTATTTCTATTTGTTCAAACATTTCATTGATAAATCAAAATCAATTAGTTTTAAGCATTAATAATGATTTTAAGAGTTAAACCTTTCCTTAAGCATCTTTATTAAAAGTATGAATTAGGCACGTGGGTGGTATTGATAAGTTGGAAGCGGTGTCTCATGTGCCCTAAATTTTATAAATGGTATTCCTAAATTTCACATGATTAACCTTACCAGGTGACACGTAACACGTGAAAACCACTTTTATCGTGCGCTCTTGACTTGATATCAATCGTGCAAGATTTCATGCAAGATCGTGCAACAACCATACAATTGGATGGGTCACATCGGTGGTGGGTATCATCTGGGTTAGTTGGTGAGTGGAAAACACGATATCAATTAGATATGGAGAAGTGAGATCAGTGGCGTAGATTGAAGCGCTTGATGAAAGAAGAAGTCAACGAGGGACCAACAGTGATTGGTCAAATAAGTGGGACCCTCAGGGGGAAAATCTACCTACAGAACTGGACTTAAGCACAACTCATTAGTTACAAAGTTAACGAGCATTCGAATTACAGACTACCACCTCATTTTGTCAACCTCCTACATCATTTTTTTGCCAGCAAAAGAGCGATTTTTTACACAGTACACATTTTTAAAATACACTCATTAATATCTGTTGTGAGAGTGGTTCTTAATGGGAAGGAGAAATACCCTGAGTGGTCTAGGAAAATCAAACACACTAATTTTTAATGAGTTGTGGAAGCAATCTGTGTTGGAAACGAAGGCATAGAGCCAGAATAGCCTACCTCAGACAAGCAGTTCGCCATTTGGGAAAATAAGAACAGCAAGGCTTATGCATTGATTGTAGCATCAGTAAATGAATAGGTGAGTGACCATCTTTCACCATCTTCAAATGCTTTTGAAGCCTTACAAAAAATGAAGGAACTATATGACTCACACTCTGCACATCAAGTTGTTCAACTCATGATTACATTGTTCACCCTTGAACTACAAAATGATGATCCTCTCGCTCTTGAATCAGAAGTAAAATCTATTATGTATGGTGTCAAAGTCACTAATGTCGAATTGGACATTACTCTGATAGCTTTTCTCAATTCAATTTATCCCACTTACTCAAATTATATTGAGTCATTGCAAACAAATGAAAACCTCAAAGATATTACCTTTGACTCCCATGTGAAAAAAATTGCTGAAAGAGAATGATTTTGGGAAGAATATAGCTCCTCAGTTTCTGAAGAGGTTGTGTGCCTTGCACATAGAGTGAAGAATCTTGCTCAATATTCTTCAAGAGGAAGAGGTGGTCGAAGAGGAAGACGAAGAAATTTCAAAGGCAAGGGGGGAAAACACTTTCAAGGAGAAAAGTCAGATATTCACTACATACATTGAAAAAGAGATGGATCACATGATGCATCCACATGCAAGTTGCCTTGGGAAAGAATTGATCATGAAAGAAACCAACCCAAAGGTAAAACTAATGACAAAGAGAAAGGTATAGCACCTGAATCCGCTCACTATGTTGTGGCACACTGTAATATTGGAGTAAATGAATACTTCTTTAATGCTTCTCTTTCTTCTTGGAAAATGATTGTTTTCTTGATTCAGGAGCAACTTCCCACATGACATTTAGAAGAGATTTTTTTGAAGAATTTACTGACAATGTTGATGGAGTAGTATACGTTGCAAACAAATCAAAACTCAAGCCATCAAGGCTTGGTACAATCAGGCTTAAATTGCCTAGTCTTCCAGACTTTCTTCTGCATCATGTTTTATATCTCCCACAACTGAGGAGAAAATTGTTGTCCTTGGTCCACATCTGCTAGCAAGGACACTCCATTCATATGTTTTATGGAAATCTTGAGGTGTGAAAAGCATCAGACCACTCACTTGTCATGATAGGGATAGAAGAAAGGCTTTTCAAGCTGTAGGGTAGCTCTGCTCGTGCATAAAATTTCTCATACAATTCTCATTATGAAGAAGGTACATTTCCATGTAGTTTATTATGGCATGCTAGATTTGGACACTTGAAATATGATAGCCTCTGCTTGTTGAAGAGAAATGGTGTTACTTGTTTGCCTACAATTTGTAGGAAACTTAAGCAATGTGATGCTTGCATTCTAGGAAAGCATAGCAAACAATCTTTTCATGATTCACATTCTAGAGCACATAGAAATATTGAACTCATTCATTTAGATCTATGTGGTCCAATGACTATTCCTTCTGCAAATGGAAATAAATATATAATGATATTTATTGATGACTACACCAGAATGTGTTGGGTTTATTTATCGAAGAACAAATCTGATGTTTTTCAAACATTCAGGGACTTTCATACATGGATTGAAAATTATGCACAATCTCATATTGGCTCTATTCACATTGATAATGGAAAAGAGTACAATTCAAATGAATTTGAAAAATATGTTCACCAACATGGGATCAAATATCAAACAACTGTGCCTTATAATCCCCAACAAAACAGAGTAGCTAAAAGAATGAATAGGACAATCTTAAATATGGTGCACTCCATCATGTTTTTCAAAAATGTAAAAATGATGTTTTGGGCTGATGTAGTTCTATGTTGTATATGTAAATAATAAATATCCATCTAATGCTATTAGAAACAAGACTCCTTATGAGATGTGTTATGGTCACATTCCTTTAGTAAAGCATCTCAGGGTCTTTAGTTCCACATGTTATGCCTTGATACCAAAGGTACATAGAAGCAAACTTGGTGCAAGAAGTCATAAGTGTATATTCCTAGCGTATTCAAACACCTCCAAAGCATGCTGTCTCTATGATGAAGTCAATTAAAAGTTTGTTGTATCTAGTGATGTAATATTTCTTGAATCATCAAAAACTGACACTGTTGTTGAGCAACAACTTGATCACTTGGATAGATTCACAAATGGAAAACCATTTCAAGAATTTGATAATCATATTCCACATATTGAAGTGGGGATTCCTATACTAGATCAACCTATGGAATCTTCTTCTGAAGCACTCTCTCCCCAGCACGAAAATCCAATAACGGATGATACTTTGAGTGATGTGATTGACAAAAATTGGGAGACTCAATCTTAAATCAGTCCCAACTCAGTAAACGGAGTAGCCTACACCATCTTAGAAAGGTTCCCCAAAGTGGCTAACAAAGACACTTGAAAGTGTTCATCCGGATGAGCTTGGAAATACAAGAACTAGAAATTCAACTCGGAAAAATGGAGGTGATGTATATGACTTACATTCACCCGTTGATATGGATGTTTCTTATGATTGTGAATTTAATTTGTCTACATATTTTGGACCAAATTCCTTCAAAGAAGACGCTTCTCATCATGAATGGAAAGAAGCAATGCAAAATGAGTATGATGCCTTGATAAATAATGGCACTTGGAAGTTGGTTGATCCTCCATTGCGAACCAAACCAATTGGCTAGGAGTGGGCCTACAAGACCAAGTATAAAGCTCATGGCTCACATAACAAGCACAAAGCCAGGCTTGTGGAAAAAGGTTTTGCACAGAAGAAGGGGTCAATTATGTGGAGACTTTTCCCCCACAGCAAAATGGGCTACCATTCAAACACTGTTTGCCCTAGCATCTCAAACCAGTTGGAAAGTCCATCAAATGGATGTAAAAATTTCTTTCTTGAATGGAGATCGAAAAGTGAATGTTTTTATGTCCTAGCCTGAAGGATTTGTTGCAAAAGGACATGAACATGAAGTATGCAAACTTGTGAAATCCTTTTATGGCCTCAAACAAGAACCGCGAGCCTGGTATGAAAAACTAACTGGGCATATTCTGAAACTCAATTTCAAGCATTATTATCTTCATGATGAAACTGTGCTTGTCAAGAAGTTTGGAAAAATAGTTGTATATATTGTGGTATATGTAGATGATATTTTGATGACATGTAACAATGACAGCTACATTGCATCCATAAAGAAGGAATTGAGGAAAGGTTTTGAAATGGCTGATTTGGGCTATGTTCATTACTATCATGTATTGAAGTAACTCAACATCTAAAGTCCATATGCCTTTCTCAAAAGAAGTACATTAGAGATCTGTTGAATAGGTTTTGCATGACTGAATGCAATCCTTTTACTACTCCAATGGAACAAAACTTAAAGTGCACATCCACTGAAGGAAAGGAATTTGAGGATGCAACAAAGTATAGACAGCTTGTAGGAAGTCTCAACTACCTAAATACTACCAGATCAGACATTTCATTTGATGTTCGAATCCTCTCCAAGTTTATGCAAAAGCCTTGTGAGGGACATTGATCTACTGCAAAAAGAGTTTTAAAGTAATTGAAGGGAACTCAAGACTTTGGAATCAATTATACAAAGGTGGGTAATTTCCACTTGGTTGGATACTCTAATTCGGACTTCGATGGAGACAAAGAAACTGGGGTATCTACTTTGGGTTATGCTATGAGTCTTGGATCAGGAGTTGTCTCCTAGAGATCACGCAAACAATCAATTCCATCTGATTCCACAATAAACACAGAATATGTGGCAGCAGCTGAGGCAACAAAAGAAATTGTGTGGCTCAGGAAAATTCTAGAATATTTGGAGGTAAAACAAGTAGAATCGGCTCCACTCATTATTGACAATACCTCAGAGATAAAGTTGGCCAAGAACCTAGAGTTCCATGATCAAAAGAAGCACATCAATACAAAATATCATCTTACTCGACATCATCTTGAGTCGAAAATAATCCATCTTTGCCATTGTTCCACTAATGAGAAGATTGCAGACATCTTCACCAAAGCACTTGGAAGAGAAAAGCATGAAATATTCCAAATGATGCTTGGACTCACCAGCATCCCTTCAGATTTAGGGGGGGAATGTTAACACCTAATCATAGGGATTTGGTGAACAACTATAATTAGTGTAAATAAATAATAGAGAAAATGGAGAGTCATTGGGAGATGAATTGAACAGTCACTCCTTGTTGTATATAATAATGAACAACCTGAACGAATAATACAATCACATTTGAGGAGTTATCTCCTTGTCTGATAGACAGCACCATAGAGTTAGTCTTGTTCAAAGCATCAAAGATGAGTCGTCCTTACTGATGAGCCTCTATATTGAACTCAAGGTTCATACAAACTTAAGAGGTATCAACACTATGTTTACATCATACACTTTGTCCTTCATTCACTGTCATGAAGTAATGGATTGAATGTAATGAAATCAAACCATAAACTAATTGCAGAAATGGAAATGCTTGAAATGGAAACCTTAATCTAATCCACGAAAGGAGATATAAGGAAACAAAACTTATTATAATTTCATAAAGTAAAGATCATGAAATAAATATCAATCATTACATTTCAAAGAGTTTATATCTATTGAAAAAGTTCATTCGATGTGGCAATCAAGAAAATCATCATTGTATTATCCATTTCATAAATATGTCCATTAACCCAAATCGTTGAGATGTTTTTCAATGATAAAATCCAAGTCCTAAGTGGCCTTTAGTCCTCCATAGTTATTTATTTAGAGCCTAGGAGTGATGTTTCAACCCTAAGGGATAAAAACCAAGTTTTTTTAGAAAATATGGGCAAGCATGCACATGCTAGAAGAGTGCTACATGAAGTTATAGGTACTGCTACATGAAGTTACAGATTTTCTACAGGAAGATATAATTCACCGACTGAAAAATGAAATAAAATCCAAGTTGGATGGGAATTTTTTTTATTGACTAGTATGTATTAGGTATCCATTCCAAGTGGAGTCACTCAAAAATACCCATGTTCACACATGCTAAAAAATAGCATAAAATTACTAGTCTGAAATCAAGATATTCGAGAGCTAGTGAGCTAGGTAATCCATCAAATTCCTAACCTAATGAAGTGAAAATGGAATGGAGTAATTTTTTTTAATAACTGGATTTTTTTTTTTTATTTAATCAAAGTGGAATCAACTCAATTTAAGCTCATTAACATGTCCTAAAAAATAGCATAAATTTACTACTATTTTTTACAAGGGACTTCCTAAAATTTATATTTGGGAATAAACATGAAAGTAATCTAAGTATGTCAATGATTACTATGAACTTAAAGATATTTTTGAAGGATTAAATAATGCTTTTGATCCTGCAGAAGAACTTACTTCAACCATTTAACCCAATCCTACAACAAGAAATCATCAATACTAAATCTAGAAATAGAAAAAAACAAGAACAAGAGATGCATGAATAAAAAGTGAAAAGAAGGAAAGTAACATATAAGAAAGGGCTCTGAGACTCCTAGGATGGCCAAGCCCAAGTAAAATCAGATTCCAATGAAGGAGACAAAGATTTAGAAGTGAAATTGGTACCAATATTCATTATTTCTATTGCTACAATTACATCCCTGCAAGAAATGAAAGTGGAGTTACAAAAATACAAGTGTTCTCTACAAGAAGACTAAGAAAAATCAACCCCTAGAGGAAAATTCAACTTGGTACTTATACAAAATTATTAGGAAGCATTTCCCATGAAAGGAGGAAGCTTTCCCCTCCAAAATCCTAGGAATTTGCATTAAATCTGCATTAAATCACTGGGAACACATTCCTAGATTTTCTCAATCATTGGAGATCTAGAATTTGTGAATCATTTCATGATATCTTGCTGATTTATTATTCAATATTGATCCTCCGTTATTAGGGAGAAAGTACCTAAATTATCTCTTGCTCCAAATCTTCATAATCTGCACAAATATTCCACAAAAATAAATACTATTAGGCAAAAATATGCAATGATTCGTAAACCTTCCTAATGAACATGTTAAAGTTAAGAATAAATTATACAATGCAAAAAGAGAGGCTTAATGTGTTGAAGGATGGTCAGATGAGCCTTAATTTATATCTTATTTTGGAGGCCCATCATACCCCCCAGCTGAAAGCGTTTTTCATCCTTTGAGCAACTTCATGACCTCATTGTGGCTCAATCATGGCCCTGGTGGCCTCTATCTTTTATTTTATTTCCTTTCTCCACTTATGCAATATGGGTTCTTGAAGATTTTTCAGTTTGGCAAGGTCTCCCACATCATTTTCTAATCTCCTGCTACATATTCTCACTATTTGGACACCTCTGAAACCCTCAAAACACCCTTAGAGGAGATCTTGAAGCAACATAAAGCTTCATGTAGCAGATCTGGAGAATTATGTAGCACATCAAAAAATCTATCAAATATTGACAAAAATTTCACCTCATGCTTAATTTTTTCCTCCTACCTTTCTATAACATCTTTTAGGTGTTGGAAAAAAACTAGAAAGAGATTATAGACCTCTTGGAAAGCCTCTTTTCATCACTATGGTTTGAGTTCTATTTTGGTGATGAA
Source organism: Pinus taeda (assembly GCA_000404065.3). Classification (NCBI taxonomy): domain Eukaryota; kingdom Viridiplantae; phylum Streptophyta; class Pinopsida; order Pinales; family Pinaceae; genus Pinus; species Pinus taeda. The sequence goes on along the minus strand of APFE031721608.1, from coordinate 32,638 downwards.
TTCATTATTGCCTTTTCTTCCTTCTTCTATTTTGTGACCTAGTTGATTTCCTAATAGGATTTGGAGTTCTTTGTTTTGATTAGGTCTCTCTTAGGTACCGTTATTTTGGTTTTTAGCATAATTTTTTCCTATATTTATTCTTCCTCCTTGAGTTTTTATTTTGTTTAATTTCCCTCTTCTCCATATTCCATTGCTTCCTCACTAGCTTCTTCTTCTCCTTATTCTTGGTTGTAGGATTTCTATGGTTAGATACAACACCCGTAGCCTTCAATACACCTTTCAAAATTTGGCAAGGCAACATTTTATTTCTTCTAGAAGTTTTAGATATTCCTCTGTGATGAGTCTTTTTATGACAAAGGAAAAAGAAACTTTCTTGTATTTCCCAGAGGAAGGATGATTTCATGCCCATTCAAAAATAATTTTAATTCCCCTTCTTATTAGGCTCTATTCAAAGGAAACACCATATTTCAACTTTTATTTTCTTTTGTCAACATTTATCAAATGTTACCCATACGTTGCAATACTGAAAAAATGAATTGTTTTACAAGCTTCTTATTCACATATGGCAAGGATAAATACCTATTTACCCTTGGTTTTGGTGTTTTCCTTCGACTTGTAGGGTTTGGGAGTGAAATTCCTCAAATTGTGGGTCTCTTGCAGCAACTTTTGCCTTCCTGTACCATCTATTCTTTTCATGTAGCACACAGTCTCTCTTTCCTATAACAGCCCTATTTCTCTAGTAACAGCTTTGTTTCTCCTGTACAAGCATAGAATCCTCTTACATCCCGTTAGTGTTGGCTCCCTAGGTGTCAGGATTTCTCTATGAGGCTTGGTTTGCTTCCCCTTAGCCTGGAGGGAGGTTATTCCTTAAATCTGCTCCTTATTCTACTCCTTATTTCCCTCTAATTCTTCCTTTTTATCACAGTTCAATTGCTTCATTGTGATTATAGTTGTTGAGGGAGGTTTAGGCCTCTAACCGATCATTAGCTTATCAAACATCATCTCTCATGCATTGACAAGAAATTTCTAGCTATAATATGCCCAAGAGAAGAGCTGAAGAATATTGCATGCTTGTACCTACGAGATGGTTGTTGGAGAGGCATGCATACTATTTTTGAGTTGTTGATAGATCCATGCTTCTCTAGAGGTGATAATTTCCTTTGTTGTCTTCTACATAGGTCTTCATAGCTTGATAATTCTTTGAATGATAAGGTTGTTGTGTGCAAGCTTCTTTCTAGTGCCTAATCTTCTACTGGTGGAGTTGATTAGTGATGAAAGTGGTTTTGGGGGACCTCTCTCAACCTTCCCTAAAGAATACAATACCTTTTGACCCCATTCTCCAATCACATTTCCTCTTGTATCTTATTCTCGACCATCCTATAGGGCTCCACGATCTCCCTGTAGCAATTGCAATCTTACTATAGCAATATTGTTGTATCCATATCTCTTAAACAATAACTAGATTAGCCTAAAAAAAAATTAGCATGTTAACATAATCCTTATGCACCTCCCTGTAAAACTTCTTAGCCAATGGATGCACAAATCTTAAGAAAAATTAAAAACGGTTGTAGGTGATGGGACCGATTTCTCGAAAAGTATAAATTGTAATTTGCTCAAATTGCTTAAGCATATTACCATCATCCGCATCGATTTCCCCCTGAAACCATTCATAATATGGATGCACTATTTTCAATATATGACAAAAATAAATTATTTCCTAGTGTATTTTAGCTACATGTCAAAAAACAGAGCCTTCCTGTAGCATTTTAGGACAACAAGGAAAATCAATGGGAAAATCCTTGGAATGATGGGTGGAAAGTGGAAATATATGAGGGTGATGGACTGGGATGACCTTGGTCCTATTATAGCATCTGAGTAGAGGAGAACATTTGAATTTGACTTCTTTTGACTAAGCTTGTGATCAACTTTTATTTTGGTATCTAATATGTTTGTTTTGCTTGAATAGGTTGGAGAGAACCTACACTCACGAGAGAGAGATAGATGGAGTAAACATTTTCATTTATTTTTTCTTTTTTTCTTCTAGTCCTACTAGCCACCCCAATGAGGTTTTCAACTAGTAGGTCTACCTAGGGACGTGAAAGGGGGTTTACACCTAGGATCCTTTTGTTTCTCTTTTTTTCCCTTTTTCTAACCCATTGACTACCTCATCGTGGTTTCCAATCAATGAGCTAATATTAGGTGCATCAAAGGAGGTTTTCACTTGAGATTTTCTTTTACCATTATTTTTTATTTTTTATTTCTTTTCCTATCCTACTCTACCTGAAAAAAATAAAATAATTTTCAAGTGTAGGAATACTTCCAATACAGCCAAGTGCATATCAATATGACATATAAACTGATGTGTAGGCTTGAAATATATGTTTTGACATGTACCTGAATTTCAGAGACCAAATGGTTTAATTGCAATGAGATCAAGAATTGTTGAAGAAGAGTGTGTGGCTACAAATTACTGATTGCCTGGAACCATATTTCAATATAGCTTTGATGCCCCTGTTCCACTTGTTGATTTGGATCATCTTTGATGTCTTCTTCTTCCATGAAATCCATATCTTCTTCTTTCTGTTGATTATTCTCTGAACACATAGAGGATCTGATGTTAAAGATGAGGGAACTTTCTCAATCTCTGATTTTGATGTATGCTCTTCATAGAGTGAAACCCATGAATCTTTTATCTTCTCATTTGAATCTTCTTTTTCTAAATGTTGTCCTTCAACGACATAAAGAAAATCTATTTTTTGTAATACCCTTCCTGAGCTAAGATGAATATCATTTATATCAAGAGGAGATGTTTTGAAATGTTGTGCCTCAACATTCTAAGTGGGTTGAGGTGCTTTGTTTTGTGGGTTTTGAAATGTTAGTATAGGTAGTTGAGTAGGAGTGGATATTTGAGATGGATGTGGTTGGGGTTGTGGTTGTGGTGGAGGTGGATGGCAGGCATAGCATTGACTTGGGTATGGAGGATGTTGAAGAAATATTAAGGATATTGTGGATGGCTCCCATAAGTTCCCTCCCAACCTTGTTGTGAACATTGGCTTTGGTGTTGAGATGGCCAAGGTTGCAAGGAAAGGGTTTGTTCCAATTAATTTGATATTGATGTGCTTAAGGTTGAAATTTTGAATTAAGATCTTGTGCCACATCAAGTTGAATAGGTTGTCATGGTCCTTTTGGAGATACATTACATAGTTGCACTGGTAATTGACTTGCTCCATTGTCCTCTTGGTAAAATTCCTTCAAGATTGGCAATGAGGGGCAATATTTAACCTAATTTGAGTCTGCGTGGACAACACAGATATCAACATCTTCTTTATTCTCATTTTGTATTATTAACATTTCTACTTGTTCACTTAGATTTCTAAGAATTTATGTTTTGAAGTTATTAGGCAAATTTCTGAGTTTAGCCTGACTTTGATATGTGTTTTAATGTGTTTTAATGTTTCACAAGTTTCTTCAAATGATAATTGTTATGCATCACCTCTACTCATGGGATCAAGGATATCAATCCACTCACCTCTAATTGTTCTAAGTAAGAGGATTTTTAGTGTGTGAAATCCTAAATGATGTAATTTTCCCCTCTTAACAGTATACATGGACCTCTCTATTAGATCCTCAAGGCTCTCCTCTTCTATCTGATTCATTCTAAATATTTGTTCCTTAAGATCATGGTCTTTATATTTTTCTAGAAATATCCTTTACATATCATTCCATTATCTTACTAAATTAGGTCATAAAATCATGACTCATTTAAGATTTTTATCCTTCAAATGTAAATTTTTGAGTATTTAATAACTAACCATAATATCTATAAACACTATCAAATTCAAGGACAAAGGTTTTCGGATCCTCTTACCTTAGACCATGAAAGTTTGGAAGAAACTATGGAGGGATGTTATTCATGTGCACACTAACATCAGTATCTTGAATAGGAAATTCAAGAGGATATTCCTCATTGTCATAATCTCCATCCATTTCTCCTATCGTCTATATCACCTCTTCTTTTTCTACTTGCAAAAATGAATGGTGACATGGCTCTTACTACACCACATGATCAAATGGGGGGGTGTCGGTGTTAGATAATTTTTTCGGTTTTATGATTGAATGAAAACACTAATGCAATGAACTTTTAAGTTTTTCAAATGAAAGATGTGTAATGCAATTTTATTTATTTATTTTTGTATAAATTAAAATAAATGAATCAACTAGGGAAGAAAACAATGCATACTTTGAAACCTCCCCAACAATGGTGCCAAAAAATGGTGAGTCTTGGTATTGCAACAAGAATGTTGCAACTCGCAATGCTACAAACCTTAATTATCAAATTGGGTTTCATAAAAAATTAAGAGGTATAGGCACTATATTTGTAGCATACAATGTGTTGTTTCACTCTCATGATGTAATCAAGTGAATGTAATGAAATCAAATCCTAAACTAATTGCAGAAATGGAAATGATTGAAATGAAAACCTTAACCTATTCAAAGAAAGAAAATACAAGGAATGAAAACCTATTATAATTTCATAAAGTAAATATCATGAAATAAATATCAATCATTACATTTCAAGTAGTTTGGATCTATTGACAAATTTCATTGGATGTGGCAATCAAGAAAATCATCATTCTATTATCCATTTCATAAATCTGTCCATTAACCCAAATTGTTGAGATGTTTTGGAAGGGTAAAGCAAAAGTCCTAAGCGGTATTTAGTCTTCCTTAATCATTTATTTGGAGAGTAGGAGTGATTATTCAACCCTAAGAGAAAAAAGGAAATTTGAGAAAATATGGCCAAGTATGTACATGCTGGAAGAGTGCTAAAGGAAGTTATAGGTGCTGCCATAGGAAGTTACATATCTTCTACAACAAGATATAATTCATTGAATGACAAAGAAAACAAATCCAAATTTGATGGGACATTTTTTCTATTGAATACGATTTCTTAGGTTTCCATGCCAAGTGGAATCACTCAAAAATACCCTTGCTAACATGGGCTAAAAAATAACATAAAATTAGTAGTCTAAAATCTAGAAATGCGAGAACTAGTGAGCTAGTTAATATATCACATACCTAACCTAATTAAGTGAAAATAAAATGGGGTAAATTTTGTCATTATCTGTAATAATTTTTTGATCTAATTCGTGTGGAATCAGCTCGATTGAAGCTTGTTAGAATATTCTAAAAAATGGAATAAATTACTACTATTTTCCACGGGGGACTTCCACAAATTTAGATTTGCGAATAAGCAAACTAATCCAAGTAACTCAATGATTACTATGACCTTCAAGAACTGTTACATGGATGTAATAATGCTTTTGATAATACATAATAACATAATTCGACCATTTAACCCAATCCTATAACACAAATTCATCAACACTAAATGCAGAAATAGAAAAAAGCAGGAACAAGAGATGCATCTGAATAAGAAATGAAATGAATGAAGGTAACTTATACAAAATGGCTCTAAGTCTATTAGGATGGCCAAGCCCAAAGAAACTCAGATTCCTATGAAGGAGACCAAGATTTAGACGGTGAAAATGGTACCAATCTTCATTATTTCCATCACTACAATTACGTCCCTGCAAGAAATGAAAGTGGAGATGCAAAAATTCAAGTGTTCTCTACAAGAAGACTAATAAAAATCAACCCCTAGAGGAAAATTCGACTTGGTACTTATAAAAAATGATTAGGAAGTATTTTCCATGAAAGGAGGAAGATTTACCCTCCAAGATCCCTCAAATAGTGGCTCTAGTTCCTAATAGTAGGAATCCAGATTAAATGACAAGGAACACATTCCTAGATTTTCTCAATCATTGAACCTTCATAATTTGTGTGTGATTTCACGATATATTGTTGATTTATTATTCAATATTGATCCTCTTGTAGTAGGGAGAAAGTCCCTAAATTATCTCTTCATCCAAATGCTCATAATCTTCCAAATATTCTCACAATATTCCACTAAAATAAATAATATTAGGCACAAATATAGAATTATCCATAAACCTTCCTAATTCAAATATTAAAGTTAAAAATATATTATCTAATTAAAAAATATAGGTTTAATGTACTAAAGGATGGTAAGATGGCCCTTAATTTATGTCTAATTTGGAGGAAAATCACTTCCATATATGGAGTTGCCTTAGAGTTTGCTTGAGCCTTATTATGGCATATTATCCTTCCTTGTGTCATATTCATCACATTTTTCTCACATTTGACCCAGAGATATTATGATTTGTCTTTGAAAAGCCTTTGTCCGAGTAATCAAATATCCTCTCCAAAATCATATTCTTAGGTCAACCTTACATATTATTCTTTGAAAACGGAATTCATCATTCCAACAACCCCATTATTTCTCCATCATCCCTGGTGTCATTATATATCAGTCGAGTTACTGTGATCCTCAAGCCTTTGTTGAGGATTCCTCATTTCCTCAACTTTGGCGGGCCCTCTTCTGTCGACATTAACACATCTATTCCAAGAGAGTGGTCTAGAAGGTGGTACCTTGGTTCCATCCTTCATCATTTTTTGATACCTCAAATAAAGAAAAAGGATTCATTATTTCCCTTTGACTTGGTTGGTTCCCACATGGTTGACTCCAACCAATTATTGTACAATCGAGAATTGTACACTTGATGGCCCGCTGATCCAGTAAAATGCCCCAACATTTTATGGGTGTGAGTGAGATGTTCTAGACATCATGAGGGGTTTTCCCTTCATGTATCCCCCAACGTGCTTCGATGACAGTACGTCATTATCCAACCTTAAATGCAGTTTCATTGATTTAACTCACTCGGTTTCCATTGATTGCATAGCCCACAACATACACTTTTATTTCAAATAGTCCACTCAAATTGTCAAAGCCCTTTCCTATTCAACAAGGTTTATTTGGATGTATTCTCCCTTGACATCATCTTGGGGGGAATTATGTCCTATGTACTCATATCAACAAATGTTATTGTATAAGTCCTTACCTCTATCTTCCAGGCACTTATGTACATGGGACTCATTATATCGTCGTATCACTTTCTGGCCCATTAATGCCAGATTATCATGTATCATGTATTATGTTTCTCATACCCACATTGCTAGGCACATAATTATTATTTATAATTAGTTATCTCAGCAAGTTTGGGTATGCTTGCCCTGCCTCATTAAGATCATGTACTTACCAATAACAGGAGACTTTTAACCAATAAATCGGCCTCGCCCCCTCCATTTCTAGTCCTTCCTGTTGCTTCAATTATCTCTCTCTCTTTATGGCTTTCCTTCCATGTCTCATGAAAATGTACCTACATTGTATCTCGGTCGTACAATGTCCTCATGACACTCTTATGTTGGCGGGAAATCTGTTATCACCCAAAAAATAATCACCTAGCCATATCTTACTAGGTTGATCGAAATACACCATGTAGGATGGGGTTTTACACATTAAAAACCCACTTTAACCGTCGGAAATAATTTAGTGAAATATTTTTCTAAATTGTTTCTCAATAAAATCCAAAAAACCGCGTGAGAATAATTAAATAAACCATTAGTTATTCATTATTCTCTCGAAATAATTATTAAATCATGATTTAATGATTTTTTTCAAACCATTTTTAACGTAACCACTCAAGAATAATTAGAAAAAGCATTATTTATTTATTATTCCTTCATTTCTCTCATGAAATAATTGTTAAATCATATTTTAGTAATTATTTCTAATTCATATTTGACTTCATCCTCATAAACTAATTAATATATCAATTTTTATTTGTTAATTACTTTAACAATTTTCTAAATAAAATTATTTGACCATTTTGAATATCTTTCACCCCTAAAAACATTTAATAGAATATTCACAATAGCTAGATTTTTTATTTTATTTTGCAAGATTGGTAGTACCTTTATTTTCTATTAATCATATATAAGACAAGTAACAAAAATATGTCGAGTGGTCTCAACATGACCGAAGGAAACCAGGTCTGTTGGCCACCGATCAACATCATGTGCCATTGAAAACCTAAATAGTTTGAGCATGTTCATCCAACCTAAATAAACTACTCTGTCTACTATATTTTTAAACATATTATTGTTAATGTAAATTTTATTTGACTAGATCATAGTGACAAAACTACAAAAAAAATTCATTACTTCATAACTTCTCAGCTTTCAATCATCATACAATTCTACGGGAGCTGGGTCCTTAGTGCTCGACCCTGTTATTTCGTTCTGCAACAAGCTTTGAGTTTTTTTTTCCATGTATCCTAAGCAGACATTTGGGTGGTACTATTGCACATGTACTACCCAAATCACCCTTTGAATAGATTTTAAGCTAGTCCCATCTTGCTAGGTTTGCGGTGGATCCTCCAAATTCCTCGTTGTTGTCATTTATTTTTCCAATAAGTTCTTCATGACCTAGTAGAGATGGCCTATATGTTTCAAGAGAGTCTTCCTACCTTGAGTTTGTATTGGGTCTAAAAGAAGGGGTTCCCAATCATATGCTAGAAGTGGCTTTACCACAACTCTGGCATTCAATTCCACCTCCCATGAAGAAATTATGGACTTGAGTTCTGTTGAAGTTCCCACACTGTAGGAATGCGTGAGGTTTTTAATATTTTCCTCCCATGTTTTCCTGCTCCTCTTCCTCTAGATCTTTCTAGTTGAGGCCATCAAATTTTTCCTTTTGTTGTCTTTCTGTGTATAGTTACGGAAGCACCCTATTTTCCCTAGCCCCACTTCTACCTTCACCATGTTACCTTCTATCAGAGCTTCCTTTAACCACGAGGACTCCCAAACTCTTGCAGTTTTCTGTAGTAGAAGTGACAGAGTCAAAGGGAGAAGAATATTACACATACTTGTAAGAGTAGCGTAAGAAGAAAAGTTAAAACCAAACCAAATGTCTTTATTTCCATCCAGTCATTCCCTATGGAGCGCAATTACTGAGTCACATTTCCTTCTTTAAGGAGTAGAACCCAATTTCCCCCCAACCCATTCATTAGTTTCCTTCATCCTCTCTATGCCTAGACTTAGGTGAATTCCCTCCCTCTAGATCATAATTCTCCCCCCTGTTCAGTCAACCCTCCAGCTTCCTCGATTAAACCATGCCGTGACCAACTTGACAAACTCACAAGTGTTAATACACTCAAGTATTGGGATGCAAGTGGTAGACCAGATCCTAATTCAACTAGGAGACTGGCTCGGGTTTGGTTCCCATGGCTCACCATTCATGCCCCTGTGAACCTTAAAATTGTCATAACAACTGACCTTGATGGGATTGATAGACACGTTCATAAAGGACGTGACAAATTTTGATTGCATTCCCTCCCTATGATTTTTCATTTTACCCTCGACTCTACCAGGCCTCTAGCTCCAAGAATTTAACCACACAGTTCCAGAATTAAAAGTCGCTCAGGGGTTAAGGTCCATCGAATCCCATTACATGCCCCACTAAGCCAAAGGTTTGCTTGGAAGCCAAACAATGGCTAACTAGTTAGAGACCCTAGTTTTAGAGGGCCATGACTCACCATTCCGAACCCGCTAGACCAGAAGATTGCCCAAAGACGAGACAATAATAGACTAAACAAACATATAGGTAGTTTGAACCTCAGACTCCTCATTCTTTCGTCTCTGGCCCAAAAATTTTTCGGGCAACTGCAGACTCTCATGACTTTCTCATTGCTATCTAGGTCCTAGACACCTTAGTTTGACAAATGCAGGGGAAAAATTTGCAACCCGAGTGCCAAGATCAGACCCAAACCCTTCATGCTTTCCCCTTTTGGAAAAAAAAATTTCATATAACAATGAAATTAAAAACTCGGACATCAAAAACAGGGAACTAAACCAAGTCCCACCAGAAACATGCAGAAACATCAACAATCTTTTCTAAACCAACCCCCTTTATTGTAGCATAGGCTCCATATATTGAACAAGGAGGGCCTAAAATAAGTACTAGTGTCCCTGTCTAACTGATGCAATGGTGGCTTCTTCCTGTTGATGGTAATGATCTCTCCTTTCACAAGAAAATCACACCACCATGCTACCAGTTTTATCTCCCATGGGAAATCTTCTCCACAGACCATGCATGAAAACTATGGCGACCCTTTCCACCTTTCTCACTTGTATACCTCCTTGCTTTATCGTTTTCCTTCATAGGGTAGCTACCACTTGCTGCCATCCTGTCCAGGTTCTTAATACTGTGTGGGTGTGGGGTCTTTGAGTGAGCAGTCCACTTGCCTTTTCCTCTGAACTCTTACACATGTCAATGATCCACGTGGGGATATCCTATCCTATTGAAACCTAATAGGGTTCTGTAACTTTCACCGATGTCTTTTTCTAGAATCTCCCTAAGAGCCTCCATGCCTTCTGCCTAGTTTGTCCCATTCCTGGAGATGTCGAGATTCTTTCTCGGGTTACTGAATCCCTAGTTTTCTAGGAAATCAGTTGCAACTTAACCCTAAGTGATGTACGTGTGTTGGGATGAGGTATGATATATTATGGATGAGATCTCCTATTTCTGAAACTAACCTTATTGTTCTCCAACTCTTATTTTTTCCCAGTGTGTACCTTATTATAGCTTTTAACAATATCTATCACCAAGGTGGAGTCTCCTTCCACCACCAGTTTATGTATTATTTCCCTTCTTTCAATTACCAATCCATGTCTCATTGCATTTAATTATTTCTTGTTATTTCTCATGATTCCATAGTTTCATGCTAACAATAGGACTACTCGATGCTGGTGATGTTTGAATATACCTCTAAATCTGGCTTTTCCAATATTTCCTTTGGATGCTCCATCGAAGTTCAATTTTGTGAATTCCTCAGGAGGGCATGTGAAGTGTGAGGAGGATTGAATGTGAGGGGTTTTAAATTTTCATGAATTTGGCATTAGTATTTTTAGAGACAAGTTGAGCATTGCCAGGATTTGACCTTCCTAAAGTTGTGGTTCCAAATCCTCTGAATACCATTTCTATGCCATAATGGTTTCACAGATGTTTTGGTTAATGATCTTCTAGACCTCCACAACAATATTTTTATCATCTTTGAATACTCTCTCATTCCTTTCTTTCCACATCACCCAAAGGAGGAATCCTATCAAAATTTCCTAGGCTCAATTGAGAGTGGGGCTCTTATATATTCTCTTTCTCCAATTTTCCATTGTGCCCTTGATACTTGAGTGATCTCGATCTGAATGGACAAAGTGGGTTTCATGATTCGTCCCTAGTTGGTTGCTAAAGGGACATGAGTTTATGAGGTGCTCCATTGTTTTCATTTGTGCCTCGCACATACTGCACACTGAAGGTCCCTGAACACCTCGTTTTTGTAATTGTTCCCATGTAAGAGCTCGACCATGGTGAACCAACCAATGGAAGAAGGATACCTTTGTCCATAGCTATCCCATCTATATTCTTCCCTTGATAGGTAGACACTCATGTTGTTAGTGTTATACTTTCAGTTCATATCCCTCTTTTATAGTAAACACGTCTTTATTCTTGTATCCCCATCTGATGATATATGTGCCTTTAGAGATTGCTAGCCTTCTAGAATTGACCTCCTTATCATATTCTACCCATTGGGGGGAGTCTGGTGCACTGGGCCAATGTTGTCTCCTTTTCCACTCTCTGCAGGTGGATACAAAATCTACATCGCTAAATTTATTCATAGTTAGGTTTGCTGGTCAGCTTGTCAATAGGAATATCTGTTCAAGGTCTTGTCAACTGAAGATTTTTTCCCTCTGTTATCATGCATCCAACTGGAACCTTTCTTTGTATCCCTCCTTGATCTCCTAGAAACTATGGTTCCTTATCAGATATTTGTTTTCTTCTACTAGGTCCCATATTATTTACCCCCTTGTTATTTCTTGTTTTCTCAGTCTCGCTTCCATAAACGTTGACATCCTGTATTTCCTTTCCCAAATTAACTTCCATAGGTAATTTCCTCCCTGGCTCAATCTCCCCCATAGCTTTTCTCCCATTACATGGTTTAGAGTATAGGGATCCCTAAGACCTAGACCCCCTACTAATTTGGGCTTGATTAACCAATTCCAAGAAAGCAGGGCCCATTTCTTGAATTTTTTTCCCCTTGCCACAGGAATTTCCTGAATGTATTTGTCATTTTAGTGCATGTTTTTTTCAGCATGGATAGAATTGAGAGATGGTAGATGGGGATCGATTGGAGCACTGATTTCATAAGGATAACTCTTCTCTCCATATTTAGGGCTCAAAAGGTCCAGTTCTCAAGGCGGCCTCAAATTCGGTCGACAAGATCCTTCCAATTTGACACTTTGAGGGAGTTGAAGTTAAGGGGCATGCCAAAATATTTTGAGGGAAGGGTGCTTATTCAAAAGCCCATAATTCTATCTAGGATAGCTCATTAGTGGACATTAGTATTGAAGAAAAAATATCTGAACTATCTTTATTAATGTGAGTTCCAGAGGCATTCATCAAGTCATGAAGGATAAATAAGAGAGACCTTGCCTCTTTGAGAGTATCTTGGCAGAACATCATGATGTCATCAACAAACTATTGATTTGTTAAGGGATATCATTCCCCCACATGTGAAATCATATAAATTACCCTTCTGGAGCCTTCGTATTGAAATATCACCCCAAGCCTTCAGCTGCTAAGATAAAAAAGAAAGGGAAAATTGGGTGACCTTGTCTATGCCCTTGAGTGGCATTCAATGTTTGAGTGGGGGCTCCATTTAGGAGGATAGAGAAAACTGGGGTGGATATAAGGGAGGAAATCCAGTGGATCCAATGATGGTCAAAACCAAAGGCTTGTAGAATACAAAAAAGGTAGCTCTCGCTTAGGCAGTCATAGAATATAGATAGGTCCAACTTAATCATCATACCTTTTGATATGAGGCTTTTGAGGGAGTGAATGGATTCTTGAGTTTTTACTATACCATCCAGTATTTGGAGGCCCTTGACAAAGCTAGCTGGCTATGGGGAGACTAGAGTTAGGAGGATTGCTTTAATCCAATTTTCCATAATAGTTGAGAGGATTTTGTATATGGCGTTGCATAACCCTATAGGCTCTTCAAAGTGATCAGATTTAGGAATTAAATCTATGAGTGTAGAGTTGAGGGTTGGATGTACCTTTCTTGTCCTTATGGATTCTTCTGCCACCTCTAGGATGTTGTTACCTAGAAATGGACAAGTTGCTTGAAAGAATTCCACTGTGAACCCATCTGGTCTCGGTGTTTTGTTTCTCTCCAATCCTTTGACCACCTCCTCCACCCATTCCAGTGTGATAGCTGTCATGAGTGTTAGGTTCTGATCTCGGCTAAACAGTAGGGGTATATGCCTTTTTATCAGTTTAATAACTCATATTTAAGGAAACAGTTCTGACAAGATACTTTGGAAGTGGTTAACGAACAGATCTTTCATATCTTCATATTGCACCAATCAGTTTCCTTTTGGGTCTATCAATGAGAATATTCATTTGTATTTCCTATGTTGTGTCATGGCTTTTTGGAAGAAGCAGGTGTTTCTTTCTCCCTTTGGGAGTCATTGAACCCTGAATTTTTGCTTCCATAAAATCTCTTCTTGTTTCCTCCTTTCCTCAATCCTAGTCAAAATCATGCCCTCTCCTCTACTAAGGAGCTCGAGCGACCATTCGTTATCATCTATTGTTGGAATTGTTGAGTATGTGCCTATACTTGTTCCTAGTCCTGCTAGATGTTGCCAAATTCTTATTTTTTCCATTTCTTGATCTTTCTCTTGAGCTCTTTCATATGTAGTTGGAATGTATGCATAACGTTTCTCCCATGTTCAAAACTCTATGTCCACTAGTCCTTCACATTGTCAAGGAAGGAGGGGTCGCGTAACCAAAAGTATTCAAACTAGAAAGGTCAATCTTGTTGCCCCTGTTTCAGGTCTACTTCCAACAAAATAGGCCAATGGTTGAAACCCAATTATGGTAGAATGGAGACTTCATAGTAAAACTCTCTGCTAATCAAATCTTTGGTTTCGAAGAACTGATCCAACATTGAGGCCACCTGATGAACTCCTCCCCTTCTATTATTCCATGTGTGTGTTCCATTAATGGTTCGGATGTTGACCAACTGAAAGTCCACTTGCATATCCCTGAATACTTACATTTCCTATTCCTCTCTTCTTATCCCTTGTTTTATCTCTGCAAGTGAAGTTATTAAGTTGAAGTCTCCCCCTATCAACCATAATTTTTCTGTATGCATTTGACTCAATTTCTTTATACTTTGAAGGATTCCTTCCTTCTCCCCTGGAGTGTCAAGGCCATATAACACTGAGATAAGAACCCATTCAGTGGTTCCAATGTTGCATAAATTCCCTAACAAAATGTGTGGCATGCCCATCCAATAGTCTACCATTACCTCCGTGGGATTCCACAGTATAGTGATTCCTCCTGCACTTACTTTTGTATCTACTGCTACTGCTTCATATTTTGGTTTGATTCTTCTAAGTATATCATCTATTTTCTCCCCTGATACCTTAGCTTCCTGGAGAGGCATGATTTGTGGCTTCTCCTTTTTCAGTCAGTCTTGTATCTCTGCTTGCCTCAACTATTGAGGCCCCTCACATTCCAAGAGATACTATCATTGGGAAACTTTGTGGATTTGTTGTAATACTGCTTAGAGAAGTATTACCATTCCCGTATTAATGAAAATCTCTCCCATTATTTGTATTGATTCTTATAGGCTTCTCCATCCCCTTCTCTTCCCCCCCTTTACTTCGGATATGTAGCTCCTATGAGATGTCCATCTGCATGCCTAATTCCTCCACCATTTCTCCTTGTCTCTCCCCTTGGTTAGCCATATATTGCTAGAACGTTTCTTTTTACAATTTCTTTTTATCTTCTAGGATAAATCTTTCATCTAGGTGCCTCCATTCATTTAGGACTATTTTTAGAACCACTTCCTCTGTGCTCAACTCCTCCCTAGTGTCATCGACCTTCATTACAGTAAGATCTATTGGTTTCGACTCCTCTTTCCCTGCCAATTCTATTTGGGCTTTCCTCCTTGGTGTGGTCATAGATTTGGTTGGTTCGCTTCCCCTATCTAGGTCCACATTCTCTAGTAGTTCAATCTCTTTGGATTTTTCCCCTTCCTCTTTCAGCACCTCATATATGTTGTTGTTTACACTTTACTTTTGTTTATTGGATCCTAGGTTCTTCTTGTTGGAAATAGTACTGAGAGGGAGGGTGAATCAATATTAGCAATTTAACAATTTTTCATTTCCATAAAAAAATTGATATACGCTAATTTTGTTAATCAAGCCTGCGTATATATGCAACTGTGTTTAGAGAAAAATGTGTATATCTTGTAGACTTATAATGTAGTTAGCTGATCTTAATTTGTGTATCAGAACCATAAAACAGTAATCAAGTGCAGTAAACAGTACAGGCAAGCACACACATGAACACAAGATATAAGGTCGAAACCCAATTTGGGTGAAAACCACCTGCTATGTTATGAAACCAGCTCAAGAAAAGATAGAAAAG
This sequence comes from Pinus taeda, assembly GCA_000404065.3. Taxonomy (NCBI): domain Eukaryota; kingdom Viridiplantae; phylum Streptophyta; class Pinopsida; order Pinales; family Pinaceae; genus Pinus; species Pinus taeda. Next base: position 17,163 of record APFE031721608.1, on the reverse strand, counting down.
ATAGATAAACGCCTTAGAATTCAGCCTCTTCGAGGGGGCAACCACCTTTACATTACATAAATGAACAATTCTTGGATGATTCAAATGCCAAAACCTCCTTTCTATATATAGGAGTCTAAGGATTCACAATATAATCTAGCCGACCTAACAATAATAATATAAAGCCACAAAAATAACAATAGAGGGATTCTATGGGGCACAATAATAGCAATATGGGGGCAATAGAGGCACAAAAATATTAATAAGGGGTACAACTACAATAGTAATGGGGTAATCACTAGTATTATAGGGACCCAACATCTCCAACAGAATTAATAGATGGGCGCTCAAAGTCAATGATAATATGCACTGGGAAGCTGAGGTGGATGCCTCTGCCTCTCAGTTTTCATTGGAGTATGGAATAAACAGAGGAAACCCTTTCCTTCTATTTTACTTAAACATTTTCTTAGATCAGTATGAAAAACTACGTTGTCTGCATTATTTCTGATATTTTCAATGTTGTTATATTATTTTTGTTGAAGAAGAAGGTATCTATGCACATGCATTTTTAGTTTGTGAGTTTATACTATCATGCCAGTATAAGGGATTTTTTAATACCTTGTTAGTTATTTCGATTTTATCTGTATTATGGATTTTTTAATATTTTGTAACTTAATTCATGGATGTAACACCATATTTATGAATAGGAACACAATGATATTTATTGACCGACAATTTCCTTAAACAAAGCAATGCCAGGGCCATACAGGAGTTTTTACGGTTTCTTACATACCTGGTCTAGACAAGGAGGAGGCTGACGGGAGGAAGAGGATGAGGAGGTTGATGGGAGGAAGAGGACGAGGAGGCTAACAGGAGGAAGAGGAGGCTACATAATTCCTCCAGCGACTACAACGAATGGCACCAACCAATCCTACAAAAAAACCATTAAAAAATTAAAAACAACAGTAAAAAACCAAAAAATATGAAATAACCTCCATGCCAACACATATGATGCCAACAAATCAATTCCTCTAGCGCACTGATAGCACAACAAATTCCTCTAGCAATAAACAAAAAATAATGGTAAACTGACAAAAAAAAAAAATATTTATGCGACATTAGGGCCGTGATATATATAAACATCAATTCGGCTAAATTAATAATTGAGTCGAATTATTATTTCAATCGAATTATTATTTCGACCAAATTAATAGTTCAAACGAAAAAATTTATTGCCGTTTTTTCCACCTCTGCCCAAAAATCCATTTAATGGTCATCGTTAATGTAAACAGAAATAATAGTTCAACCAAATTAATTTTACTAATTTGGCTGAAAAAAATAAATTGTTCGGCCAAAAAGTGTGATTATGATTTTTTCAAGGGTGTTTCTCACAAAAGTGTAACCCAACTTCTCATGTTTACCCACAAACCTCTTTGAGTTTCTTGAAGAGGACGTGTAAGAGATCATGCCATCATACTAATTCCTTTGAGATGATCATGCTTCCTTAGTCATCACCCTTTAACATCAATGACATAGATTGTCATCGATGACAACATTATGTGCAACATAAGGTGGCTGATGGGCTTAGCAAAAGTTTGCAAGTGAACCACTTAACCACCATAAGTTATTACAATGTTAACATTAGGGAAAGATAAAGAAACTTTGGCATATGATGAACACTTCTAGTATGTACAAGATTTTTTGGAAAAATAAATAGATGGACCTTTGAGTAAAAACTACACACTCACAAATGGTGTGACGCTAAAATTTAGAGATCGATGGTATATACCCTGCGTGGAAAATTTGAGGAGGCTCATATTGACTGAGATTCATGAAACACCATATTCAAGTCACCTGGGTATCAAAAAATGATTATCGCTATCAAGAAGTTGTATTGTTGGCCATGTATGAAAAAGGAAGTTGAGGAGTACATTGCCAAGTGTATGGTGTCAGCAAGTGAAGGAAGAATTTAGGAATCCACCTAGATGCTTATAACCAATACCAATCATGGAGTGGAAGTGAGAACTCATATCCATGGAATTCATCGCAAGACTTAAAAAGAGACCAAGTCAACATGATGAATTCATGATGGTGGTGGAAAAGTTGAGCAAGGAAGCTCACTTTGTACCAGTGAAGTCCACCCACAAATCCATTGATATTGCATAGATTTGTATGAAGGAAATATTCAGACTACATGGCATACCTAAGAATGTAATCTCAGACTGAGATGCTAAATTCACATCCAAATTTGGAAAGCACTATTCACTAGATTTGGAACTCAGTTGGAATTCATTACAACATACCATCCTGGGACAAAAGGGCAACCGAGAGAGTAGACATGGTGTTGGAGGAGATGTTGAGATTGTACGTGATGCACCAACCAAAAAAATGGGAGGAATATATTCATTTAGTTGAATTTTCATATAAAAATGACTATTAGGAATAACAAAACATGAGTCCCTTCAAGGATCTATATGGCAGGTGATGTAATACACCTATTAACTGGGATGGTCCATTAAACAAGCTAACTCTTAGGCTAGATATGTTAAAGGAGATGGAACAAGAAGTTATTAGTATCAGACAAAAGATGAAGGCAACACAAGACAAAAATAAGTTGAAGGAAACACAGGAGATACATACGAGATATTCATATAAACAAATAATGCATAGGGAATTTCAAGTGGGGGATCAAGTATATCTCTAAATTAAACCGAGGAGGAGCTCACTGAAAGTGGGGTCCTGTGCTATGTTGGAACCCATGTTTTGTAGACCTTTTTAGATTTTGGAACGAGCGAGACGAATGGATTATAGATTAGCATTACATCCCACCGTAAAAGAACATGATGTATTCCACCTATCATTATTGAAAAATTATGTGCATGATTGTAATCATGTGATTGATTGATATGTGATACAGATGGATCCCAAGGAAGAATTCCAATCCAAATGTTTGTGTAGCATGAAGCAAAGGTAGGTCATGCTCTATAACAAAGTGATAGAGCATGTCAACTTGTAATCGAAGTAATTTGGACCCAATGAGGAAACCTATGAGAATGTAAATCAAATGAAATAATTGTATCATTTGTTGCTCAATATTTGACAGATGTAAAAGAGTTGTTTCCATAAAGCTCAAAGTTTTGTTATATTGTCTTTCCGGTTTTGTAAGAACACTGAGGATGGTGTTCCTTTAACGGGGTGGGGTTTGTAGCACCCCTGAATTAATTATGATCCTTAAACATTTTTTGTAATCGAGCATATCATCCTAATATTTGGTTACTAGCACAAATACTCGATAGTAATATAACAAAAATATGACCAATACAATTCTTTTTCTTTCTTGTTTTGATACTGGTACCGAAGGGTATAGATGTGAGTCTAATGTTTATTATGCATTAATGGGTACTCAAAACATAAATTAAATTAATCATTTATTCATTATAAATTAAAGAATCATGCTTTTAATTAATTAATAACAATTGGTTGGTCATAATACTAATTAATTAACTATGGACTAGTTAAAAATAATTAATTAAATTATAATTTTATTAAGGGATTAATTTGATGTAGTCATAATTAGTAGTTAACTAATACCTATAATGTTCATATGTTAACGTTTATTAATTATATCCTAAGGAGGAATAGGCACATGAGTTGGAGACTGAGTTTAATGCATGGAATTATTGTTTGAGTTTCATTCCCTGGAAGGGTAACTTGCTGGGGAAGGAAATGCAAGGGGGGGAAAGAGTGCCATCTCAACCACGCTTAGGGACAACACCAAATGATGTTAAATACAAGAGATGATTAGAGTGAGGGGTTTGAATTTTAGTGTTGAAGATAATTCTCGAGAAGCATGCATGTGCAAGAACAACACATAGAGGGAATTGCACCGAAAAATAGCTTCATCTCCATTAGTTTCTTTGCCTAGATATAGTAAAGTTTGAGCATGAATAGAGAATGATCGAACATACAAATTATTGTTGGGATTGATAAACCATGGTTTTTTCTACAATTGATAAACCATCGTGCTTGACCTTGGATGAGAAACCACCTGCACAATAGGTCACTAGGGAACTCAAGCTCCTAGATTCTAGACCTAGCACAAAGGTGGAACATTACAGATAGAGTTTCATGACTACCTATGGTTGGCCTACAATTGGGAGGTTAACATGATGCCTCTTCTCCTAGCCAACAAGAACCAATTTAACTAGATAAGTAATCTGACCTCTATTTATGAATTGTGAAAATTGATTATAGTACCTCTATGAGCACTTGCACATGAGACATGCTTGCACTTAACAACTTCATCTTCCTCTACACTTGATGGTTCACAAGATTGAGGAAATTCTAATACTAGATTGTGATACTCTTGGTTCTTCTGATTTTGTATGTGCGGGATGATTTGATTTTACTTATGTGTATAATTTTATTGATTATGCCTTTATCCATGTCTCTTGTTTTAGATTTGATTGATGTACTAAAATTCCGAGGGATTATGGGGTGTTTTCTTGGAATCTCTCCCATAAGTATATGAGAGCATATAAATTAGAAATAAGTAAAATGATATGCTCATTCCATACCTATATATGTATTCACCAAATTTATGGACTGTGCCCCTTTATTTTTCGAGGACATTCTCAGAATTTCCCCACTACTTTTACAATGTAATGTGTTAATTACAAGTCCTTGTTTAGAAATGGTGTGAAGCAACTGGAAGCTACTCTTCTTTATTGTGGTATGTATCTTAATGTCGAGACAATGAACATAGTCGAGTCATGAAAGAAAATAATCATATCATAATTAATTTAATTGTTAGGTTCTTGGAGTGCATATATTTATATATATTAGAGTCATGCATTACGAATCAAACCAGACTATCCACATCCAGAAAACTTGCCTAATTAATTGTGTTGACAAAGGGACACACACAGACATGTAATGAATAACTTGCATAATCAACCTCGAGGATGCCTATATGCCTCAATGATAGATGCTCTCAACAATGGTTTCTTGACATAGTGGTTTTGAGAGTTATTTTGTAGGGTGTTTGCATAATATTAAGCATTTTTCCTCTGCAACAATGGTTGATATATGCTTGATTGATATATGCTCTCAACGATGGATACCTTATGGAGGGGTGTTGAGATTTCTTTTGTTGATGTGTGCATAGTATTGAGAGTTTTATTATTATAGTTTTATATTGTGATGCGTATTACATATATTTATGCTTCCCATCTACCAATAACCCATATATAATGCCGGAGGTAAAATGTGAAGTGCCCACCCCATATCCCATCGGGGGTTCGAAGTGTGAGCCCTTCTCAAAACAATTGATATGCTAATAACATCAACTGTTGGATACTTGGTGTAGTCATGTAACCTCATGCACTGTCAAGTGAAAATCGTATTTATAAAAATGCGGCCTAGGGCCATTTTAACCACACACACTTCGTAAATATCACACTGTCATATATGTATATATATCACATATATGACAGTGTGATATTTACGAAGTGTGTGTGGTTAAAATGGCCCTAGGCCACATTTTTATAAATACGATTTTCACTTGATAGTGCATGAGGTTACATGACTACACCAAGTATCCATATATATCTATATATATATATTAGTTTGATTCAAATTTCACATTTGTTGATGTATATAATTGGCTTGATTTGAATTGCATAGTAATATATGTGTTATTTGGATGGGTCCCTTCGCACTACAACAAATCCCTTTGATTATATTTCTCTTTAGCTTCCCTTTTTTCTTCCACTAACTGTTTTAGAGTAGTTTTCTCCACTTTTTTTAAAAAATCGACACTATTTATCAGGATGGTGCTAATTTTACCATTTTTTCCATCGATCACAGGCAATCAACAATATTTAGCACTGCCTAATACACCCAGTTTAGCCTCTTCTTTAGCTCCTGATGTATCTTCATGTATAGGTTCCTATGTAATATCCTATTTTTCTCCTAGTTATGGCATTGTTTTAAGCGTCCATTTTGGCTTCCTTTGTAGCTTCCTTTTTAACTTCCTCTATAATGTCATATTTTTCTCCTCGTTATGGCATTGGATATGAATTTTTCTATTACACATGTTGAGGATGAATTTTGTAATTAAGTTGGGGGGAGGAGTGTATGGTATGTATTGTATGATACACTATGATTGTAGCCAAATTCAATAATTAGAATTTAGTGGATGCATAATAAACTTATCCTAAATCAGTAATTACCCATTACAATAATTACTCCTATTGCCATTTCGGAAAATCAATGTGACTACTTGGAAATCATTCTTGGCAGTTTTCATTAAAGATGAAAATCTTGAACTCATTGAAAGGGTAACCTTAATTATTCTCTATCTATTGCCAAATTTCATTCGACTGATATTCTCTACCAAAGTGTTTATATTAATCAAGTTCTGTCATGTAATAGTCTATGAGAAGTTATGAGAAGTAACAGTCTCTGATAAACCATGAGAGTAGCAATAGTCCATCATGAACCATACTCCTTTGATTCACTGCTACACTATCCAAAAGCCCTAGCAATATTTAGGAATGCAAGGTGGTTAGTCTACTTTGAGAAGCTATAGGGGTTTAGCAAACATATTTCTATGTAATTCACATAGGATGTGTTGGAGAAGCATTCAAATGTTAGAGGATTCATAATTTTTATTACAAAGAACATAATTGCGAGGGTGACAGGCTTACCTTAGAAAGGGTCTTACTAGTTTTCTAGGAAAACAACAGCTCTAACAGTTGGGAAACATTTTTATAGAAAGGAGACGAATTAAGGTGCAAGGGGAGAGGTATAGATAGATCATCCCTTCCTCACCCTTGGGATGATGTGGCTTTCTTTATTCAGAAGTTCATTACTTGTGAGGGACATTTTGGGATAATATTCAACTATCATTTTTAGTTATTGATGCATCTTTGTAATGGAAAATTGATAAATTTTCCCTATTATTTGCCAAAATATTTACAACATATGGAAGAGGAAGTGCATATGGAAAAACATCCAAAGATTTGCTTAACCAATCGTGCGATCATCAAGTTAATCATAATTCATTCATTGCAACAACAAAGAAGCACATGTACTAGTTTATTGGTAAAGTCACATGCACCAACCATTGAAACAGAGGGAAGTGAAATTTAAGAACAAGAGATAAGTGATGAAACGATGCTAGAAGATAAAGCAATTACACCTCCCAAGAAAAGTAGAGCAGCTACACTTCCTAGACAAAGAAGAGCAGTTGCACCTCCTAGACCCCGTTGAAGAAAGTTACCATAAAAGATGGAGTTCCATAAGAACGAACGCTAGTACATTTGCCAAAGGAAAAAGAACATGCACTAAAGAACCTATGGATATATGATCTGAAAATGTATTAGGTGATTTCTTCCTCTTTTCTAAAATCAAATAAAACAAAATTTAGGACCATGTCAACGCTTTGCAAAATTAAAAATGGCCCTTGAAACAACAAGTTTATTCAATGTCTCTTCAACATGAAGTAGTCTTAATATGTAACTGAATATAATGAACATAACACACATAATCCATGAAGGCATAAAGAATAGTGTCAACAAAGTTTTGTTGATGGAGTTCACCCCTCCTGGGCTACATCTCTGGGCCTGTCAACATGACTAGACCACTCATATATTCAGTATCAAAATGAAGTACATACACATTTGTTGCAAGTAAATAAGTGGATATTACCCCTACAAGGTAATGTTATCCTACAAAGAACTATCACAACAGCAATGACTCAAAACATCTCCTTCAAAGATGACATACTTCAACTAAAATGAGATAAAAACATCATGTGCATGCTTCAATTCCACATTGAAACATATAATCAAAACTTCATGATAAGAGAAGTTGAACTTGGGTTGAACCCTATTGGTTACATCTACTGCAATGGATTTATGGAAGTGAGAATACCCCTACAAGTTCTTCTCCACGCCCAAAAACCACCCAAAACTTCTTCCAAACCTTGACTGATCCATACACCTTTAATATCAAACATGAAAAAATACCCTATAGATGTGTTCCAATTAGAAATTAGAGGTTACCAATGGATTCAAAACATCCAAAAACCCCTAATCAGCCTCTTTCTAAGCTTAATTTGGATAAAAACTCAAAATGTTATGAGCTTCCAAGCTATCTCATGAACTCCTTTGTTAACCATCCTACAATTCGACCTAAACCTGGTTTGAGTGCCCCAAAAATGAAATTGATGCACAAAATGGGCCTATAATCATGCATAGTAGGTGAAATTGTTAGACACTTTAAATATCCTCTAACCCCAAAATTCTGAAAATTGTGGTCGTATGGGGGCCACATGCCCAGGGGTTGGGGCTAACCGCCCATCCCCGTTGGCTAGGCCCCTAATGGAACTGGAGTTGGTCAGATTTTGGCACATTGGAGCACCTGAAACCTAGGGCTAGGGCCTAAAAGTCACGTGCACCATTTTTATGGTGGTCTTGTTCATGTGAGGGCCCATATGCCTAAGGTCTGGCCCCCATTCTTTGGCACCTCGTGCCTAGCGCTTCATTCCTCTATGCTATGGTTGTATCAAGGCCCAAAGGACCTAGACTAGGGCCTCTTCACTAGCACTTAACCTGAGCACCTTAAGCTTCTGCCATGGGTGATATGGTGTGGGCTATGTGACTGCGGCTAAGCCCTTAACCTCCACTGGTTCTGTTAGCGCTTGGGGTATGAAAGGCATGTTTCGCTAGCATGTTGTTTGATATGGTGTTGATACCTTGGGCTATGACTAAGGCCTAGACCTTGGCTCCCCCACCTGCAAATCCCATGGGCGTGGGGTGGTTGAGGGCTAGGGCTTAGCATTGGCCCCTTCCCCCAAATGTGAATTTCGCACCATTTTAAACATAAGTCAGGGAATATATGGCTTGAGTCCCAATGCAATGGTAGAGTGGTAATGAATCTTGTTGCTTGGCGGGAGTTCTAGTGTTCAACTCTCCCAGAGGCCTGTTCGCCCATAACCAAATTTTAGCATGCCACGAGGAGGCCACATGGCAGTCATTCATTGGCTAATGTAGATTCGAACCATTGGAGCCCATACAAACACAATCAACCATTAAAAATAATAATATAAAATTTGAACCAAACAAATTCCATAATTTTTGACCAATTTGGAGTGGCTAAGTGGCAGCCTACCATTGGCCCATAAATGTACAGACAACTTGTCACCTGCAATTATTTTACTTTTTTGGGAAAACGGTCAACAAACGATAACTTGAGGTCCTAGTGTCGGATTGAGGTGAAACAAATGTCGTTGGATTTAGAATGGTGGGCACTTCGATTTGGCATTGGTTTCAACAAGTTCTAGGCACTTTCATTTTCAAGCATAAATTTGATCACTTGATCACACCTCCCCACTAGGAACTTTTGGACTCCAAAAGTTTACTTCCCTAGTCAATATAGAGAGGCTGGAGCTAAAAAATAACCAAAAAATCAATCCAAGCTACAAATTTATCAATTGGTGCCCTTCAAGTCCCAATCAAGGCACTTCACTTATCATCCTCATGAAGACTTGCTGTCCTGTTAAGAATCGAGTCAACATTCTTATTGTTGTTGCAGGAACAAAATACTGATGAGTGGAATCTAAACATTCTCTTTAATCTCATATTTTCATGGTTCCAAACACACTTCATCTTAAAGTTTAAATAGTTGAAGACAAACTTGACTCCATATTGGAAATCATAATCAAAATAAATTTTCTTTAACATCTTCAACCTAAGCTTGTACATGAAAAGTACAATGTTGCAAATTTTTCCATGATATGGTTGACCTTTCCTAAACTACATAGTCATCTTATACAATCTTAAAAATAAAGATTCAATTCACACAAGTTTCAAATTGAATACTTGTATCAGCGATCATATGACAATTTATAAACAACTTTGAATGACAATCTTGTACATTCACAAAACTCCTTGAACATGTGGACTTACAACAAGTCAATACATGCATCAATGAAAATATCTACTTGTTGAACATAGTGACAATAATTTTCACTTTAAAAAAGTACCTAAACAAGTAATGCCAACAAGTATTTACAAAATTTTACAAAACAACTTTACAATAAGTGTACCCAAACTTTGCCTCTCCTAGGCTTATGGGTTCTCTTCTTGCATCTTCTTGTCTTGAAGGTCGCTCAAGATTGTGGAGAGTCCTCTTTGACACTTTTTTTTTTCCTTCCATTATGCAACATAATCTCTTTACCTTTCTTTGAATAAAGTTCTGAATGCAACATCCAACATTGTTCAATTTCATGTCCATGCACTTTGCAATGAGCATAAAAAATCTTCTTGTTTGCTGACATAAAAGTTCTCTGATGCGAAAGAAATTCATTATTCTTGATGCCCAAAATTTGCTTCATTCCTTTAACCATTATCATACGTTTCTCACATACAACCACGCAATGGTCAAAATCATCACAAAATGTATAAGGGTAATGATTCCACAAGTATTCAAAAATTTCATGCATTGGAAATCAATCTTGAGAGTTATACCTATCTCTAGAGTTGCAGATTTGACGGTTGTCACAAGGTGGTGACATCTCATGCTAAGATGCTTGATGTACCACAAGGTGTTTGGAGCATTCTCCAAACTCCTTTCGGTTATATCCAAATCCCTAGTACTTCGGTCTTTCCTCAACCATAATCGGATTGGTAATAACTTGACCATTTATGCCAAGATATCCACCTTCATATCCCACCTTGGAAAGAAACTTCATACCTATGCCCTTGGTATGTTGCTCGAATGTTGCGAAGGAGTTTGTTATGTATGAAAACAGAAGGAGTGAATTGAGATACTAAGTACCTCTTTAAACTTGTCATGCATCCTTTCAGCTTTTGATGATGATGATTATGGCCAACTTGTAGATGATTCTAGACACTCACTCTTATCCACTCGCATATGGTGTGTTTCTTTAAGATGTTTTCAAAATGTACGTGCAACATCTTCCACATATGATCCAAAACTACTATTTGAACCATGAGCACACACTCACCTCATTTTGGAGGTTTCCCTTGCTGGTACAGGAGTAGATATTTTTGAAACTTTCTCATCAAGAACTTGCTGCAATAAAAATCACATGTGTCTCTTCTCCTCTTCAGCGATCTCCAACATCCTTCTCAATTCTATGTTCTCCATTTGAAGAGCCAAATTTTTCTCCTCTAGCTCTTGGAGATTATTTTTTCTTCCCATCTTGTAACTTGGTCAACTAGTACTTTGATACCAAACTGATCTGAAATTGGATTAGGTGATTTCTTCCTCTTTTCCAAAATCAAATCAAAGCAAAAATTAGGACCATGTCAACACTCTGAAAGATTAAAAATGGATCTTGAAATAACAACTTTATTCAAATTCTCTTCAAGCATGAATTAGTCTACATATGTAACTAAACATAATGAACATAACACACATAATCCATGAAGGCATAAATAAGAGAAAGGCAAAGGTTTGTTGACAAAGTTCACCTCTCCTGGGCTACATCTTTAGTATTGTCAGCATGACTAGACCACTCATATATTCATAATCAAAATGAAGTACATACACATTTTCTATAAGTAAATAAGTGGGTATTACCCCTCCAAGGTAATATTCTCCCACAAATAACTCTCACAACAAAAAATACTCAAAACACCTCCTTCAGAGATGACATATTTCAACTGAAATGAGCTAAAAACATCATGTGCATGCTTCAATTCTACATTGAAACATATAATCAAACTTCATGATAAGAGAAGTTGAACTTGGGTTGAATCTTGTTGGTTACAGCTACCATAGTAACCTTATGGAAGTGAGAATACCCCTACAAGGTCTTCTCCATGCCCAAATACATCTTAGAACTGCTTCCAAACCCTGATTGATCCATACAACTTTAGTATCAAACCTGAAAAAATGCCCAATAGATGTGCTCAAATAAGAAATTAGAGGTTACCAATGGATTCAAAACATCCAAAAACCCCTAAGCAGCCTCTTTTTGAGCTCAATTTGGATAAAATTTGAAAAAGTTATGAGCTTAGAAGCTTTCTTATGAACTCCTTTGTTAACCATACTACAATTCGACCTAAACCTGGCTTGAGCGCCCCAAACCAGAACCGACATGCAAAACTAGCCTACAATCATGATGGGTGAAATTGTTGGACACTTTAAATGTCCTCTAACCCCCAAAATTTTTACAATTCCGGTCGTATGGGGGCCACGTGCCCAGGGATTGGGGTTAGTTGTTTGCCCCCATCGGCTGGATCCCCAACAAAACTAGAGTTGGTCGGATTATGACACTTTGTAGTGCCTGAAACCTAGGGCTAGGACCTAAAAATTGCGCGCTCCATTTTTCTGGTGATCTCAGTCATGTGAGGGCCCATATGCCTAAGGCTTTCGCCCCCATTCTTTGGCGACTCCTGCCTAACACTTCATTCCTTGCACTATGGTCATATCAAGGCCCAAAGGACCTGGACTGTGGCCTTTTCGTTAGCGCTTCATTCCTCCACACTGTGGTCATATAAAGGTCCAAATGATATTGACTGAGGCCTCTTCGCTATCACCTTCACCCAAGCGCCTTAAGCTTCCGCCAGGGGTGATATGGTGTGGGATATGTGACCAGGGCTAAGCCCTTAACCTCCGCCAATTCTGTTAGTGCTTGGGGTATGAAAGGCTTAGTTCACTGGCATGTGGGTTGTTGTGGCACCGATACCTTGGACTAGGGCTAAAGCATAGCCCTTGGCTCCCACGTCTGTAGTCCCATGGGTGTGGGGTGGCTGGGGCTAGGGCATGTGGTAGCCATTCATTGGCCCATGTGGCTTCCAACCATTAGAGCCCATACAAACATAGTCAGCGATTAAAAATAACAATATAAAATTCGAACTAGTTAGATTCCATAATTTTTTACGAATTTGGAGTGGCCAAGTGGTAGCCTGTCATTAGCCTAGAAATGTATAGTTAGTGTGGCACCTACAATTTTTTCACCTATTTGGGAAAATGGTCAGGGGACGATAACTTGAGCTCTCAGTGATGGATTTGGGTGAAATGAATGTCGTTGGATTCCGAATGATGGAAACTTCAATTTGGCACCAGTTTCAATAAGTTCTGGGTTCTTTCATTTTTGAGCATAAATTTGATCACCCGATCGATATATCTAGTGAACAATATGATGATCGTTATCATGGATTCCATATTGAGGAAGAAGTGCTTGAGGTAGAGACTATCGCAATAGGGGAACCTAGAACAACGTTAGCTAAAGCAAGGGGTTTCTGAAATGAGGAATCTAAGGAATTATCTGAAAAATATACTCCTCTATAAATTGTGGTGAAATAGAGGAGATTGAAGAAGCCAAAAAGTGAACAAGAAGAGGTAAGTGCTGAAAAAACACCATAAGATAGAGAAGTTACACCTGCTAGACAAAGTAGAGCAACTACACTTCCTAGACAAAGAAGAATGGTTGCACTTCCTAGACCTCGTCGTAGAACCCTAAGAGATGGAGTTCCATAAGAACATCTATTGGTACATATGCTAAAGGAAAAATAGAATGCGCTCAAGAACTCGTGGATATATCTAGTGGATAATCTAAGGATAATTATCATGGATTTCCTATGGAGGAAGAAGGGCCCAAGGTAGAGACTGCTTAAATAGGGACACCTGGAACAACATCAACTGAAGCAAGGGTTCCTGAAATATAAATGTTAGGGGAATATAAGAAAGTATCTGAAAAATCTACTCATGTACAAACTATGGTGAAAAAGAGGAAATTGAAGAAGCTATTGGGTGGAAAGAATCCTAAGAAGAGTGTGGGTAATTGTTACACCATCAACTACCCCAATATTTGAGGAATGTATTGATATAACAAAACCAAAGGAGTATGAGGGACATCAGAATGAAGAGAAAGAAGAAGACTTTGTTAAGGAACATACCCCGACACCTGAAGTTCATGTTGTTCCACCTAAATCAAAGGAATATGAGGAACAACAGAAAGATGAGGAGCTAAAAAAAGAAATAGAAGATGTCTCTTTATTGGGTAATTCTAAAACTAACCTCCTTATTCAACAAATTACTAAATTGAAGGAGGAAAATGATAATTCAAGGAAATAACTTACCATTGTTGAAGGGAAACTTCAGTCTAGAAAATAAAATGGATTAGAAATCCTGGCAAAAGTGGCAGAAGAAATGTCAATTAGATTATGTGATGGATGTAAGGAAGTGCTGGAGGAAGCAGATTGTGAAAGGCCAACCACTGTTCCGGTTAGAATTCAAGTTGGAGAGAAAGATGAATAATTCCAAACTGTTGTTCCACAAGAACCTGATGTAAATGTTACTGTTACAAAAGAACCAACAGTTGAAAAAGAGCGGTATGGATATGCTAGGAGATGAAATCATGTAGATATGGACATGCAAATGCTTAAGCTAGGGGGATATGTTGGGATGCGAAATTGGAATTTTTCACTCATTTTCCTACCTTTTATTTACCTTTTTTTATTCTCGATACCATAGTATGCCATTGTAAGAACCATTATTAACCTAGGAATGTCGCTTTTTATATGTCATCCTTATGATCCAATTATACTTGTAATTTGGCATGATAACTAATATTTTAGGCTATTTTTATTGTAAAACTAACAACTGGGCTGTTACACAATTTGTGTCTGTTGAGGTGTTGTTGAAGGATTACACTTTCTAGTTTTGCCTCACCAAGGATAGAACAAGGACTAGTTAAGCATTGTTGTTACACATGAAGATTTATTTTGGATGCGCTAACCTCCTTCAATTAGTTATGAAGATAATTTTGGAAAGAATCTAGTCAATAGTTTTTTCCACTGAAAAAGGATAAGTTTATGGACAACGTAGTAGAAACAATTAGGATTTTCTATTGATAATTGTTGTAATTTGAAAAAATTGTTATAACTTTGTCCTAAACTTGGAACTTGTTATCAAATCATTAATTTGTATTCTCAAATTAGATCACATGAGAAATGAGATATTCTCATCATGATATTATCATTACAATATGAAATTATAAAGAGGTGTACTCTTTGACTGCATGAGATAGACATATAGAAACATATAGATAGTGATGGAGCCGGAGAACACCAACATTGTAATCATGTATGTTTCATTAATGCAATCTCAATAATTGGTGATGCCATACCTTTATATTGACTAGCTTTTGTGTTGTGTAGTGTACAACCCCTGCTAGGAAGGAAAGGCCCTCCCTCTTAGCAGGGATCACTGGTTAGGAAGGTATTGTAGCTATTTGATTTATTTCCTCTCAATTATAATTCATGTGTGATTATTGTTACTATTATTATTAGTCTTGTTCACACTTTAATGATTATAGAATTCTAACCTTTGTATTTTGTAACAACATAGTTCTTTGACTGTTCCCTTTATTTGTGTGAAAGTTATTTAATTCCTGTTACAGTTTGATGGTGTGTTCATTTCATTTGAATCTTTGTTGCATCATTTGTTGAGAGAATGGCTCTAGGAGTGCTCTTATTTTTTGAATAGAGTGACAATGTGGCAAAGTGGTTATATTCTACATTATGTGTTTATTTATTGAGAGCGTGAGCAAGGTTTCAGTGAAACAACTAGAGTGTTGAGTTGTTTAGAGTGTGATTACAACAATTAAGTTTGAGATTCATTAGCACTAGGTACCATTTTCCCTTGCATATATTTTTCGTAATAGCCTCATAATAACAAAACCTATCGGGATTGACAATTAATGTGAAGAGTTGGAACTATTTCTCTGAATTAAAAGGACAATTGTTTTGCCTAAGAGAAAGTTCAAGAAAAACCTATACACAACCTTCACATAATGCAAGTTGAAGAAAAACTTGGAATGTTGTATGAAACCCGAAGCATAATTATTTAAGGATCAAAGTAAACATATAATAATTCAAAAGTATGTAAAATAATTAAATAAATAGTCTACTATTTGAATCAATCATATTGGCTAATAAATGAAGTATGGGCATGCATTTTAGTGAAGCAAGGCAATTTTTTCATGTTTCACAAAATTCACACCCAACCTTCATTTAAAGGCTAAATTGAATGATTCAACTTTGAGAGTACTTTTTTGCTCATAATTAACATAATTTTTTCATGTAGAAATTTTAGTTTTTTAAGAATTTCAATTTTAAACAAATATTAAAAGATGAAAACTCAAACAATCTCATAAAAACACATAGTACCTCAGAATCTAAAAAAATTCATCATCATGAGTGTCACGCGGTATGAGTCGATCTTGCGAACAAGATAGACCTTCCTAGAATCTAATGAAGACCTAATGACAAACAAACCAACCAGACACTATCTTTCTCTAAATGCGCTTTATAAATAATGGCAAACAAATGTGTTTAAGGCCTACCTCATGTCCAACGCAAGTTTGGGGATTCCTTTGCTCCCTTGATCCAAGTAAGTTCCTTTGTCGCAAACCTGCAAACACAAATAAGGGAAATGATTAAATAGCACCTGAATAACCAATATTATAAAACATATTTAACATGAAAGTCAAGGAGTCCATGAAACAAATAACATGAGATACTTGTTGAGAAAAATGAGCTTGATTGTATTAATTCAAAAGGAGAAGAACTTTACAACCTTTGCCTTGACGCTGTACAAGCCCCTCCCAGGGTCCAACAAGAAGTCTCCTCTACTTTGACAAGCTTCACTCACTCCCCAATGAAGCCAAAAAGGTATGTGATATCTCCTCTTGAGCTCAAATAGGAAGTCTTGATTTCACTAGCATTTACCCTCAAAAGTTCAGCTTCTAACCTCCCCAGCCACTAACCAAATGCCTCAATTTATAGTGCAATGGAGATCAAATACCAGGTCCTCCTTCAAAGGGATAGAATCCTCCTTCAAAGAGATAGCTCCTCCTAACAAGGGATTAGCTCCTCCTCTTATGGGATGCATGAACCACTTGGAGCGAACAATCCACGTAAAAAATCCTTCTAGAAAACTCTAGAATTAACCCAAAGTGAGTTTTTAAGATAAAAATTGCGCCTTTTGACTTTCACAGGGGTACGCACCCTCCCCTTTACATACAGAGCGTATAAGTACGCAGATATCCTGAACAAAAGGTGCGGGCCCGCAGGCAAAAGTGAAAGAAAGTGCGGAACCAGAGTTACATTTCTTTTTTGATGTCTTTCTCTCATTTCTAAA
>APFE031721594.1:467803-499380 GCA_000404065.3 Pinus taeda | reverse complement strand
ACCTGAATCCTATTGCAACGACTGGAAATTATTCTCCTAATTGTTAATTAAATTTAACAATTTATTTACTATTTCCTACAACAAATACTGAACAACTCACACTACAACCTACACAAATAAAGTTGCAAAAGAATAAACACTGGAAAAAATGCTAGCGCACACACATAAATTTACACAGTTATATTTTAACAAATGTCCCCGGAAAAACCCAACTTGGGAAAACCGGTGCAGCAGTGATGGTTTTATTTTATTATGCAACAGTGAAATCTAAGTACATCTATGGATGCCCAACTGGCAATCCAAACAGCAAGAAAACATCGCAGAGGTATTCCCTAAGCAACCCCAACACTCGCGCTTCCTGCACTTATGCTGCCTGCACTCGCGTCCCTGCACTGGCGCGTTCCTGCACTCGCATTGCCTGCAATCGCGTCCCTGCACTCGCGTGTTCCTACACTCGTGTTCTTACATTCCCATTCCTACACTTGCGCATTCCTGCACTAGGAATAACTCAGCCTCTTGCTACTGCCTCTCCGAATCTGGAAATTTTCCTCTGGATCATTGTCCCTGCCCCTCACTGAGACTACATCCCTCTCTAGCTTGAACTCTACTACTAGTAGCTCGATCTACACAAGGAACTGCTACTCAAGTGTACTCTCCAAGTGCCCATCGACTTCTTCTTATAATCCATTATTAGGACTCCAACAGCCAAGATTAAATCTTAATCGATGGCTAGCATTAACTTGAAGTCGATCCGTGTGAGTTTCTAGAACATTCACACCTTGACTTAATTAATTATGATTAATTAACCATATTCCCTAAGTTTAGACTTAGGAAATATTAAAAAACTAGTTGATAATCTAATTAAGTCAATTCTAGGCAGAATTTCCAGAAACGATTTCTGGGTTTTGGAGATCTCATGGATTCTAGCCTCTCCACAAAATTTTGTGGTTGGAACACATCCGATGCTTCAAAAACTAACATCTGGAGCATCCTTGGACCCCTATGTTAATTTTTCGAGTCAAATGGGCCTTCACTCTAGTATATGAGCCATTTTTGATATCTTGGCATTCATTGCAGTTCCATTTATATGAACCACCTCCAAGATTGTTTCCAATAATCTTCACATACTACCATAAAGGAGATTTTGGGTTTGTTTTGATGATTTCCCTTTACCTTTGTTGTGATGGTTCCATTTCTATAGGTTGTACGCTATAGTGTGTGATTGCATATATGAGAAAATCCAAAATTCAAACTATTATGAATACACAAAATTAAAAATTAAAATACATAAAAATTAAAAATTAAAGTACATAAAAATTAATTTAATTAAAATACACATTATAATTAAATTATACACATTATAGTCAATTAAATTATGTGTTTAAATTAAATTAAATTATACACATTATAGTATATATCATTATATCTAGGAGTCTGCAGGGTCTTGGATAGACAATGATCGGGTGTTGTGTTAAGACACTCCTTGATGTGAAGTAACTGGTTCAATTCCATGCCCCGATTGGGGTGATATATTGGACATGATGAAGATCTAGTCCTGCCAAGCTTACAAAAAAAATCATTATATCTAGGAAGTCAATTGATTAAAAAAGGCCTGGATTATGTCAAATATCATTATATCTAGAAGTCGAGTTCGTTATGCTATGGTGTTGAGTTTTGTGTTCATTTCTAAATTGGTTTATGTGAAAATTTCTAAACAGAAATTCTATTACTACAGCAACTAATTTATTTTACCTACTTATTTCTTAATAAGTTATTTATGAAATTCCTTCAGTAAATATTAAAATAAATTCTACTGCAGATATCACACCATTATACAGAAACAAATATATGCACAAGAATCAAACAAATCAACACAGTTTTTTTGGACAATTGTCCTCGGAAAAACCCAATGTGGGAAAACCAGTGCAGCAACGGAGGGTTTTATTAATCTTCAGCAACAATCGCTTTTACAAAAAAAAATTGCATAGACACTGGGAGAAAACACCTAAGACTTTTCTCCGAGACTTTCTAACACCATGGAGGACTTCCTTTCCCTACTGCATCAGCCCTGCGTCATTCTACATAGCTCTGCGCTGCTCTGTCCTTCTCTGCGTCATTCTGCGTAGCTCTGCGCTGCTTTGTCCTTCTCGGTGTCATCCACTGAGTCTCTGTGAACTGTGTCTCCCTCTACATTGTCTCTCAGAGTCCCTGCATCACCTCTTCTGAGCTGCCCGACTACTGCTAATCACCCCCTCTTCCTCCACCCTGCAACTCTCCCTCTGAAATCGATTTCACCTTCTCTGAAAATCAATTTTCCTTAGGATACTGAGTATTTACTGGTGTGTCTCCAAATCACCCTCAAGTCTTCTCTTATACTTTTCCTGTTGACAAATCAACGACCGAGATTAAGTCTCTAATTACGGCTAAGATTAAAACAAACTTGATCCTCGTCTCTTAGAAGCTTCCCATCCTTATCTTTATTAATACCCATTAATGTTTTTATTTTCCTAAGTTTAGACTTAGTAACCCATTAAAATATTAATTATTTTAATAACTCCTCATCCGGATGGAATTTCTCAAAACGATTTATGGGTCTTGGAGATATTATGTGTTATAGCCTATCCACCAATTTTCATGGCTAGAGCACATCCGATGCTACCACAAATCAACACTCCCTCTTAGCGAGGAATGTGCTCTAGTAATGTTCCACCACTGAACATCACACCAATCCTCCAGCACCGGTACCTACGCTAATGTTGGGCACACTACCCTACATCCAGTGCATTACTGCCTCCTGTATTGCTGCCCATGGCTCTGCCACTACTACATTTGTACTACAGCTCCCTTTGCATCTGTGTTGTTGCTGGTCCTTCTTCCCAACACTGCATTTGCACTGCAACTCTGATACTTATCCATGTCTGCTACTGAAATGGATTCTTTACAATCCCTATCTTCTCCCTGAAATAAACGAACTTTGTTCTTCCTAGGGCCTTGGTGAGGATGTCCACCACCTGTTCTTTTGTAGGAGTGTAGTTCAACTGTACTACTCCTCATTAGACACAATCTTTGAAAAAGTGACACCGAATATCAAGGTGCTTCAACCGATCATGAAATACTGGATTCTCAGAGAGTTTGATAAAACTCTGATTATCACACATGATCCTGGTCGCCTCCATCCTTCTTCTGAATAGGTTCATAAGCAATTTTCTAAGCCATATGGCTTCGCATGAAGCAGTGCTAACGGCCATATATTCTGCTTCAGCTGAGCTCAGAGCTACGGATTTTTGTTTCCTACTGCACCAGGAGGTCATCCCTGATCCAATGTTCAAACAGTACCCAGAGGTACTTTGCCGATCCACTGAACTTCCAGCCCAATCTGCATCTGTAAACCCACTCAGTCTGATGTCATTACTTCTGGTGTACAATAGTCCATACTCGACTGTTCCCTGTATATATCTGAGAACATGTTTGGCTGTTTCCCAATCCGCCCTCTTAGGTTCCACCATGAACTGACTGAGGGTGTTGATAGCGTAACAAATGTTTGGCCTGGTATTGACCAAATACATCAGGGACGCTAGGAGTGCTTGTATAACGTGGGATCAACATCTTTGTCTTCTGATGCATCAATTTTCTTCCAGTTGGTGATCATTGGAGTAGCCATAAGCCTACAGTCCTGCATCCTAAATCTCTTCAGGATTTCTATAGCATATCTCCCTTGTCCAAGAAAGATCTCACCCTCTTGCTACCAAACTTCCAACCCCAGGAAATAATGCATCTGTCCCAAATCCTTCATGTCGAATTATGTGGCTAGATTCTTCTTACAGTCCTCGAAGAGCCTAGATGATCCTGTCAGGAAGAGATCATCCACATATAATACTAGGACTAGAGGCTCATTCTCTACAACCAGATAATAGAGATTGGGATTTGCATCACTTTTGACGAACCCCATCATCTGCAAGTAGCCATCAATTCGACCATACCATGCGCTAGGCTCCTGTTTGAGCCCATACAATGCTTTCTTCAATCTGCATACATGAGATTTCTTCTCATGTGTCTCAAAGTCTTCTAGTTGTTCAATGTATACTTCCTCTTATATCACCCCGTTCAAGAATGTCGTCTTGACATCCATCTGATGAATCTCCCACCCCATCTGTGCTACAAGAGATATCACGGTTCTAATAGATGTATGCCTAGCTATTGGGGTGAAGCTTTCTTCGTATTCTATTCCTTCCTTCTGAGCATAACCCCTAGCCACAAACTTGGCTTTGTATGTAGATCCATCTCGAACCTACCATTGATCTATCTTGAGGCCTAGGTACTACTTCCCATACATCATTCACCATTATAGAGTTGTATTCCTCCACCATCGCATTCATCCAAACTTGATGCTAAACGGCCTCCTCAAAACTGTAAGGTTCCCCAACCTGAGCTACTAAGGCCTGATATCTGTCTAGTTGTCTACACTCCCTTTTACTATTCCTGGGTGCACCAATGAAATCTTTTGCATCCCGTAGAATCTGTCAGAGTTCCCGGCTCGTTCTTCCTCTAGTAGTAGGTACATCTGTTAGCTCTTCCTCTTCCTGTGATTCCTCCTATTTTGAAGGAGAATTTCTGGTACTGGCTTCCACTGGTTGAAGTAGTTTGACCAACGACTCATCTTTTGACTGCTCCTCGAAAGGCATTTCTCGAGATTTTCTAAAGGACCTATCCTCCATGAATTTCACATCTCGCCGAACTACTACCTTCTTGCTCCCTGGAAGATAGATTTTATATGTGTTAGCATTCTCGCTATATCCCACAAGATATCCTTTCTCTGCAGTTTGATCTAACTTATTCCTCTTCTCCTCGGGTATACGGCAATATGCTAAACTCCCAAATATTCTGAAATGACTAACTTCAGGTGTCTTCTCGGTGAAGACCTGCTCTGGAGTAACCTTGCCCAATGCCCTATGAGGAGTTCTATTTTGGACATAGACTGTCGTGCTGCATGCTTCTGCCCACAGGAATTTTGGCATATCCTGATCATACATCATTGCCCTAGCTACTTCCACAATAGTCATGTTCTTCCTTTCTGCCTACTCCATTCTGCTCCGAATTGTAGAGAGTTGTCCACTCTCTTCTGATACCTTCCCTAGCGCAAAAATCGGTCAAGTCCTTGTCGACATACTCTCCACCATTGTCTGAGCGGAACACTTTTATTTTCTTTCCTATCAGATTCTCTACTAGAGCCTTGAACTCTTTGAATCGACAGAAAACCTCATCCTTGGCTTTCAGAAACTAGATCCAAGTCTTCCTGGAATGGTCATCAATGAAGGTGATGAAGTATTTGGCACCACTACGAGCTTTTGTGGATATCGGTCTGCAGATATCAGAGTGTATCAATCCTAGTGCACTCTTGGCCCTATTGCTACTTCTAGGAAACGCTGCTTTTCCATACTTGCCCAGAGCACACCCTCTACATACATCATCTCGTTCAGTACTAAGATCTGGAACTCCTATTACAGTTTTCCTGAGAGTTCTCAGAGCCCCATGGTGCAAATGTCCCATCCTTTTGTGCCATAGTTCATTCAAATCCTTGTCTCCATTATTGCCTATCAGTGCCATTGGTGATTCTAGCTGCAACCTGCACAACCTATTACTTTTGATTCTGATTTGTACCTTATTTTTCCAACTCAGGTGTTTGACGTATACTTTCTCCTCAATGAAGAAAACGCCATAGCCCTTACTTTGAAGTTGAAATACAGAAAGTAAGTTCATCCCCAGTCTAGCACATGCAGCACATTGGTAGCTCAAAACCGCTCTCCTGTTTCTGTTTGAAAAACTATAGTACCCTTCCCTGCTGGAGTACACTTTTCCTTATTCCCCATGGTGATCTGAAAATTCATTCTTCCCTCCTGATAATCTGAGAAACATTCTCGGATACCTGTCATACGCCAAGAGGCTTCATTGTCTATATACCATATCCCTGATGATGCAGAGCTTGCTACGCAAGCAATTTCATCTTTCAATCTAGAAGCTAGCATAGAGAAATCGAAAATTCTATCTCTTGTGCATTCTTCTGAAATTCTACACGAATCTCCTAACGTGGATGTCTCTGCATCATGCCCTTGACCCATAAACGATTTTCCCGTCCTGTCTCAGAATCTTCCCTCTGATACCATGTTAAAATTTCTAAACAGATTTATTTTACCTACTTATTTCTCAATAAGTTATTTATGAAATTCCTTCAGTAAATATTAAAATAAATTCTACTGCAGATATCACACCATTATACAGAAACAAATATATGCACAAGAATCAAACACATCAACACAGTTATTTTTGGTCAATTGTCCCCAAAAAAACCCAATGTGGGAAAACCGGTGCAGCAGAGGAGGGTTTTATTAATCTTCAGCAACAATCGCTTTACAGAAAAATTTTGCATAGACACCAGGAGAAAACACCTGAGACTTTTCTTTGAGACTTTCTGACACCCTGGAGGACTTCCTTTCCCTACTGCGTCATTCTGCGTGGCTCTACGTTGCTCTTGTGAAAATTCTATCACTGCAGCAACTGATTTACTCTTCCTACTTATTCCACAATAAGTTATTCATGAAATTACTTCAATAAACATTAAAATAAATACTGCTGCAGATATCACACCATAATACAAAAACAAACATATGCACAAGAATCAACACATTGACATAGTTATTTTGGACAATAGTGCCCGGAACAACCCAATGCAAGAAAATCAGTGCAGCGAGGGAGGATTTTATTATTCAATAATTCTTCAGTACAACACGGTGCCAAACTGGCTTATCCATAGAGAGAAATAATTCTCCAGCGCTTCTCCCAATCCCAGCGTCAACTCAATTGATCTCTGCGTGGCTCTCCAACACTTTGCTTCAACCCTTGCTTTACTGTGTCAGCCCTGGGCATCTCTACGTCACCCACACAGGCCCAGCTAGTGATTGTGCAGTCTTCTGCTACCTTTGCGTCTGCTTGAAAAGCCCTGTGTCTGCTTCTCTTGCCTCAGGGCTGATCTTCAGTGGCTGATCCCGCCTATCTGCTCCGTACTCGCTGCCCCCTGATTGCTCACTAGACCACTGGTTCAATTTCTCAGCTAAACCCGCTCCAGAAATTGAACTGACTGGCCTCCCTCAATGTGTTCTCCACGTGACCCTCAAGCCTCCTCTTATACTTTTCTCGTTGACATATCAACGGTTGAGATTAAGTCCCTAATCAACAACTAAGATTAGATCTGGCTTGATCCATGACTTTTGGACCATTCTAACACAGTTTTATATTAATTCACATTAATATTTTATTTTCCCTAAGTTTACACTTAGGAACTCCATTAAAAATATTAATTATTTTAATATCGCCCAAACTGTTTAGAATCTACCCAAACCCTTTCTGGGTATTGGAGATCTCATGTGCCTTAGCCTCTTCACCAATTTTCGTGGCTAGAGCACATCCAATGCTACCCCAAATCAACAGCTTTGTCCTTTTCTGCGTCATCCACTGAGTCTCTGTGAACTGCGTCTCCCTCTGTGTTGTCTCTCAGAGTCCCTGCGTCACCTCTTCTGAGCTCCCCGACTACTGCTATTCACCCCCTCTTCCTCCACCCTGCAACTCTCCCTCTTAAATCAATTTCACCTTCTCTGAAAATCGATTTTCCTTAGGATACTGAGTATCTGCTGGTGTGTCTCCAAATGACCCTCAAGTCTTCTCTTAGACTTTTCCTGTTGACGACTCAACAGCCGAGATTAAGTCTCTAATCAACAGCTAAGATTAAAATAGACCTACTCCTCGTCTCTCGGAAGCTTCTCATCCTTATCTTTATTAATACCCATTAATATTTTTATCTTCCTAAGTTCAAACTTAGGAACCCATTAAAAATATTAATTATTTTAATAACTCCTCATCCAAATGGAATTTCTCAAAACGATTTCTGGGTCTTGGAGATCTTATGTGCTTTAGCCTCTAAACCATTTTTCATGGCTAGAGCACATCCAATGCTACAACAATTCAACAGTTTAAGCCTGAAGAATCAAGTTCCTTTCACAAGTTCATGTTCTACAACATTCTAGTGTGTACTATCTGAAAGGTTACAAATTCTTTATGGTAAAGTCTAACCCAATTAGCATGTCATTTATGTGGAACAGATGCTGTCAAAGATGAATCAAGTTTGTGGTTTCTCAGAACATGGAGCTTCTGGAATGTAATTAAAGATCAATTGGGAAAAACTACACTCAATAAAAGATCTAAAACTAGCAAGGATGATGAAGACCATGAAATGGAATTGGATTTCTTGGTAGAGCAGATTGTTGATAAAAGAACCTTAAAGGCAGATCTTTATGCCGCAGTTATCATTTCAATAGAACAACTCAGCCGGTAAGTATTGCCCACTGATATGTTGAGCCTTGGATGGTTTATAATTGTCACTAGTCGTCTTTTAGTGTTGAGCCGTATGACTACAGCCCTTAATGTTGGTAACGTTGGATTCTCTATAGTGGTTATCATTCGGGTGGGCTGGTCTACAGTAAGAAGTTATTCTTTGGGCCATGTCGTGCCTTTTGCCAAAGCTATTTTTATCTCAGTCGGCACAATACCAGCAGGTGGGGATATAGTCAAAGCTTTTGACAAAGTTATGTAAACGCAGTCTCCCGAATAATTTAATTCGGTTCTAACTTCTAAACACTGACAAAAATTTAAAATTAAATTGTCGACAATTCCAAAGTTCCAAACCTGAGTGGGTTGTTGCCTAGTGAATCCTTCTCAGTTGTGTTGTTGCTATCTCTTACTATCCTTGTGCGTCTGATAAAAGAGCATTGTTTCTATCTTTTTCTATCTTTTGTTGGCTAACAAACTCATGGAACAAGACAAAGAGGGACCACAAATCAAATTAAGAAAAAAAAGCCTAAAACCTAAAAACCGCAGTACAATTAACTTGAAATATGGGCGTACTTTAAACAAGATCTGTTTCCAACCTAAGGGATTCATTTCCAACCTAAAGGGATCCACCACGTCGTCGTTTCTTGGACGGATCAAGACGGATCCAAATCCGGATCTGAATCGTGGATTTGCAGATCTTGGACCCTAATGTGTTGAATCCGGTAACTTAGTTGTACAACTGACATGAACTGATGTACTACTTATTGTTTTGATCGATGTATGGCTAAGCAACTATGCTAGGTGTCATGTGGCCCTCTCTTGCAGTGATATGTTGCTATACAATCAGCCCTTCTTCTTTGCTACTCGATCTCACTAGTATAGCCCTTCCACTCTACTAGATCAAATTCCTAGTTGATTCTCCTCGCTGCAATCCATGCTTTCTATAATCTTCTATAAATCTTTGAACACTTTGGATGAAGGTACCTTAACATCCACACTATATTCACTCTATGTCATTTCCCTTAGCCAAGCCCTCGTTTTATAGGTTTGAGTTATTGACCACATTCGCAACCCTAATCTCCACAGTGATTGACAGTTGAGATTAGATCTCAACTTTACTTAAGATCAACAGTTGAGATCAATGTTGCATGAAGCGGGGATGTTTTTTGGAAGAAAAGCATCATAAGCGTCATATTCCAAAAGCCTAGGAAGTGAAGCGTCTCGGAAGTGTGTATTATATATATTTGCATTTATATTAAAAAAAAAAAACATCCAAAATAGGCAATTAGTTGTAGAAGTTATGAAAACATGCCTATTTGTACATAAATCAAGATAGATATGGCATCCATTGTACATCAATGATATATTATTCGAGCATCAACCATCTAGATTCTAGCAATTACAAACATACATCAAGTTTTTAAGTATATCATAGATAATAAAAGGTAGAAACTGTTAGAAATCCAAGTATAGTGTAGTACAAGCAATATTTTCTGAGCTTCAAACAATTATTTGTGAGGTTAGCAGAACTTTTTTTAATTTATTATTCCAACATCAAATAATTATACTTCAGAAATTAACCAACTGTAGTGAGGAGAAAGCAGACATCACAATGCACAATAAGAAACACCAGAAATTAGGTCAAAGATCAAGGCAAAACTCCACAAGGGGGGAAACCCAACCAAATCCTTCTTAGAGAGAAACCTCAACAATACATTAAGACAAAGACTATACTAACGGTTAACCCAAGAAGGCTTCCGTGAGTGCTAAGTCTCCACAACTGAATGTTCAACAAAGATCACCAAGGAGAGGTTGATCCTCTCATCATATCACAGAAGACAGTCAGATTAGAACTCAGATCTCAGATCCAGACTTCAGATCACTATAATAATAAGCAGATCTCGGACACCAAACTTCACATCACAATGATAATAAGAAAATTTCAAATACCAGACTTCAGATCTCAATGATAACAAGCAGATCTCTAATACCAGAATCTAGATCACAGTTATAATAAGCAGCTCTCGAATACTAGACTTCAAATCACAATTATAATAAGAAGATCTCGAATACCAGACTTCAAATCACAATTATAATAAGTAGATCTCAAACCTCTGACATCATATCATAAGCATAATGAGCAGATCTCGAACCTCTACCTTCAAATCATAAGTATAATGAGCAGATCCTGAACCTTTGAATTCAAATCATAAGCATAATGAGCAGATCTCTAATCACTGATTCCAGATCATAAATGCAATGAGCAGATCTATAGATCTCAGACCACTTCACATAGGAGAGCAAATGAGTAAGGTATGTGGGTTCAAATAGCATACAAGGAGAGTGAATTAACCTCTCTATATAGCCATCATGTGATCTGAATGAGAGTTTCAAGGCAAGCCAACTAGCCATCATGTGATCTGAATGAGAGAGTTTCAAGGCAAGCCAACTAGCCATCATGTGATCTGAGTGAGAGAGTTTCAAGGCACGTCAACTAGCCATCATGTGATCCGACTTAGCACTTGTGGAGCCACTTGAATAAATAATATTTTTCTTCTTTCCAAAAATACATTTTGACCAAATCAAAAGCATGAAGAACATGCTAGAAACAATAATAATTTTATTCTTCTCAAGTACAATAATTATTATGAAGACCGACCATAGCTATACACCTTCGTCGATAGAAAGTACCAAAATTTAAGCACATAATAGAAAGTAGACATTCATAAGACAAAATCATAAAACATTCAAATAACTTATCTAGCAAGTGAGCAACTGTCAACATGAGTCATGAACAAAATTTAAATCATAAATGTTTACAAAATAGGCCACCTGGCCAACACCAACTACACATTGAACTAGGGAGCATCACTTTTCCATTCTAAAATAAAACATCAAACCCCTTTGCCTTAATTGTTGAGATTGAAAGAAAATTGCATCTGAGCTCCAGTACCCAAAGTACATCTTGGGCTCACATTAATTCACCTGACTCCGTCTTGAATGGAACAGTCCCTTTTCCTCTAACTGCATACTGACTCTTATCACTAATCTTCACATGTAGCTCAAAGTCACACTCGGTCAAGTTCTCAAATACTTCTAGTGTTCCTATCATATGCTTTGAGGCTCCACTATCTAGGAACCAAGCACCCTCACGAATGGTGCTTCCGGAGAAATGAGAGATAAGAAAAAACTCCTTGTCGAATCTCCTAGAAAACTTATCCTCATCGACCACCGCTGGAGCAGCCTTTGCCATCTCCACCCTCTTCTCTTTCCCTCCTTTCTTCTTATGTAGACACTTTCTCACATAATGAGCATACTCTTCACATGCAAAGCATTTCACTTTGCTTAAGTCCTTCTTTATGTTGAGCTTCTCTTTTCCCTTCTTCAGCGTACTAGTGAGGGCAACATTCTCTGCATGAATCTTATACTGGAGATCCTCATCTTGAAGTTCTTCCTAGATGAAATCATCCCATAACCTATTCCAATCTAGAAGATTCTCTCCTGATACTATTCCTTTGATGAATGGCTTCCACTGATTTGAGAAGCCCTTTATTGTAGTCCTCACCAACTTTGATTCTTCCACATTATCCCCTATAGCTACAATCTCATCACGAACTTGCAAAATCCTTGTCAGATACGAAGTCGTGTTCTTTGAACTTCCCATCTTGATATCCCTGAGCTTCTCCCTTAATATCATCTTCTGATTTTTGTTTTGGTTCTGAAACAACGCTTTCAAAGCTTCCCACATGTGCCATGCAATGTCTTTTCCGATAAGATGGGGTATCAAGTGATCCTTGACTCCATCAAGAATGATCAACTTGGTGTATGCGTCAAATTAGTTATATAAAGCCAAAATTGTTGCATCAATCAACGCCTTGATCTGGTAGTTGGCATAGTCCCATCAATCATTCAAAAACAATATTAGCTTGATTCTTCCCTGCCACGAATTGTAGTTGGAAATCCCTTCGAAACAGTCCTCCTTAAGCCAAAAATCATCTTGTCCACTGAATTCTTATTCAAAATTCCAAGAGACCAGCAATCAATCCTTCAACAACAAGACAACTTAGGTCCCTTTTAGAACTGCCACCTGTGCAAAATTCTGACCCAACTACTCTTCAAAGTTTCTCTAATATCATGTTAGAATTCTACGCACCCTAGTTCTAGTCTATGCTTTAGCTAGAAAACATAAACACACCGAAAATGCCTAACTTCAAACTTTTGCACAATGGAAATCACACCAGCAATTAGATCAATGATAGTACACAATAGCTTATGCCCAAACTTGTTTCTTATCAATCCATTAACAAGAAAAACCACAAGGCTCCAATACCAGAGATAATGGTTCTTTATAATCCTTTTCACCAATTTAGCTAGGGATGAGGCTTTATCCTCTAAGCCTTTCCTGCCCAAACAACACTTACAACACTCTGAATTTCATAGTTGTAGCAAACTAGGGCTTTACTAGCCCACCTTAAATCATCCAAACATCAATCTACTTACCTTAGCCTACTCCCTTAGCCCTCAGTGCTTATGTTCCAATACTATCAGCCCTCTACCAGTCTTGCAACTCACTTAGCCTTCTTTTCTAACCCTCCACTAGCCTGTCCTAGTTGTCGATCACATTCAAGCTGCCCTTTAACCCCTCATCTAGTTGGTGTACCCTTCTCAAGCCCTCGAACTGCTTCCTTAGGCCTTGTGGCTTGCTCTTTGACCTCTCTCCAACCTCGGCTTGCTCTAACCTAGCCTCCCTCTACCCTAGTAGGCCTGTGGTCTCTCCATTTTTTGTTGTGGTCTTCCTTACCAAACTTCGGCCCCTTCTTCTTCATGTTCAAGACGCAATCCAACAGTGTTATCATCCCTCCAAACAGACGCTACTCCGCCTCCTCCTCAACAATACCAATCACAAAAGAAACATGGCCAACTTGCTCCAACTTTCTCTTTCTTGTGGTTCCTTTTGTTGCCTTAGCTAAGTCACATCAAGCCTCTCACAATAAGAATGATCATTGATGCTTCTTGTCACAAACCTCTCCATTGGCTCCTTACTTATACTTGTCCATAGATCTCTTAGAAAGCCCTTTTGTCCTTCAAGGAACCTCCAACACCAACCTTAACATTAAATTAGAATTTCCTTGGGCATAGAACCCCATCACTTTGGGTCCAAATTCCCCCAACTTGGGTGCAAAGCCCACACATTCATCTTTGTGGGTATTTCTCTCCCACAAACCTAGCACCAAAGGGCATGTGAGAGTACACCTCCAGATGCTACCCAATTTCAACATCACTCCCCCAACTTTTTCCTTCTTTTAAATGACTTTAGAAAAAAAAATCGACCCCTGCTCGCCACAAAGGAAAAAAAATACACTTCAGCTACTCAATTTCCATTTAAAAAATTTCCGTCGTATGATCGTGGCCAAACCCGACCTCAGCGACCCTATACAAATCTAGCACCTTGAGATCGGTTCTCAAAGAGACAACTCTGATATCATGTTAGTTTCCCTTCAAACCTAGCACCCATTATTTAATTCCTAGCATAAGATTGGCCTACTGAATAAATACACAACTAGGTTCCTAACAAATTTAGTCGAAGTAAATTTAAATAATCGATCACTTGAAAAAACACACAAATTTCTACCCAACAAGTCTTTTATTAAAAATCAAAAACGTACGTGGACTTTCATCTGGCCCACCTGAGAAACTACATAATACAATTACCCTTGATCTAATACAGCAAATCTACCTTAGATTAGTGCTCAATCTTCCCTACAAATCTAGATCTTTAGTGTCTACACTCCCTTGGAACCATCACACTGCTCACCGAGATGCCTCTCTCTATCTTGTGTTGTTATTTGTGTGTCTTTCTTCTCTCCTTAGCCTTGATTTTATAAATTTTCATTGAGCTAAATCCCTCAACCTACCCTAATCTCAAACGAATTGACAACCAAGATTAGATCTCACCTCACTTGAGATCAATAGCTCAGATTAAAACTTACTAAAGTGTATTACTTTACTTTTCCCAAGTTTTTTCTAGCTCAATAACTCAACATACTAATATGTGCCTTTTCCTCAGTTAGACTTGGGCTAAGTTACATCAGCGACTTGCTCACACTAAAGCAAGTGTTCTAAGGAGAATGAAGGCAACTTATGCACGCCTAGACACAAGGCCTATGCAGAAGTACTTTCCTGAGCTACAAAAAGTCAACAAGCTCAAGATAGGTAACAAAGCCTTGATAAAGGACACTTACTCCTTGTCGAAGATGACCCTTGTCCATTCAAAACCCATAGAAAGATTGGACCTAACTCCTTCCCATCCAACCTTGATGGTCTGAAGTTGCCATTAACAGTTGGTCATCAACTTCTCAAACACCTAATTAATGCCTAATTCTTGATTTTGCATACTTCCTTGTTGTTTGTCATGTTGATATTCTTGCATCGTACAAAAATGAAAATGAAAGAAAAAGTTAGAATAGCATAAAGAAAGTTGTTCCATATATCTAGGTGCTCATACCAACCTATATAATTGTAGTGATGTTTTGAGTTTAGTGTGTACATGGAGTTTGTAGTCCAAGAAAAAAGGTTTGTCCCAAAGATGTTGAGGTTCCCCTGCACTCTACGATGAGCACAAGTCATATAGTTGGATCCAAATGTTACCCATGACCACTCATGGGTAAACCATAGTGGAATTTTTTCTCTTCTAGGTGTCCAAGAGCTGACCTTTAAGCCTTCGGATGCCAACAATTGGCCCCGCACACTCACATAGCAGCATCACAAGTTATTTATACTTACATAGCGGTTCACTCATCCACTATGGATGACTTCATCATTCGTTGAAGGCAAGTCAACATTCAAAAGGTACATTGGTCATTGTTTGATATGAAATACTTATGTTTAATGCTATTAAATCTAACTATGAATCTTAGGACCAAGTCCAAATATTGGTCATGAAGCTTCAGTTTTATGTTTGTTTCCTTGTTTACCTTGAGCAATCATCTTCTACTTCCATTCTTTTGCAACCTACCACAAAGCTCTTTCTTCACTGCACAGGAGGTATTAATTTTTAGGGCTAGATTGTACTCTATTGAAGATAATTGCATTTATGAACTTTTTTAACATTTTACATTACATTCACCCCATAACATCATATCATCATTAGCAATTATGTAGAGAGAACAATAACATCAACAATGCAGCGTTACAATAAAGAAACAGTCGAAGAAAAGGATGCACAATATAGACACTAGGATTTAGGTCAGAGACCAAGGCAAAACCCCACAAGGAGGAGAACCCAACTAGATTCTTCTTCTATTAGATATTCATCAATTATTCCGTTGAGATGCAAAGTACAACGGGAATGAGATACAACAATCACATCAAGCCTCCTAGGACCAACCCAAGGCAGTTCACAACTTTGTTTGTGAACTAAACGATTTGATCTCTAGAGAGTTGCTACCACATCACAGTCTAGTATAATCATTACTGTCAACATGTTTTACAAGAGCTAGGTCACAAACATCAACGTCACTGCCATCAATTTTTCTTATCATCACATATCTTACTGACATCATATAACATAATAGCAACGACACTGTCACATGTCATCATTGTCACCATACATCAACTATCATCATTGTCAAGATTGTTGTCTTCACTGTCAAGGGTACTGTCAACGAGGTCACAGTCTTTTGTCACTAAAATCTGAGATGATTTGATCCCGTCAAAAATAAATTATTAGCGTATATAAAACAAAACATCAAAGACATACCTTTAATTATGAAGAGTGGTTGGAGTCTACATCAAATGTCCATCCATCCAAACATGCCAACTCTGTTGAGAAATCAAGGGCAGCTAGATTAGGTGATTTCTCTTCAACTTGATAACTGCTTGTGATGTAATTTACTTAACTTGATTAGCTTGTTTCACTCTATTATTATTAGTGTTCTTATCATCAAACAACTACCAAAAACAAAGAACAATGAGACAAGAGGACACAAGAAATAGGCAATCAGCCAGGGCCAAAACCTCTCCTCCGGAGAGGAAAACCCACAAGAATTCTTCTCTTCTTATAAAACTTCAAATGACGAATTCCAAGGCCTATGACCCTTGACCAAGATCCCTCCAAGACCAAGTGAAACTTCCCCTTGAAGCACTTCCTTCACACCAAGTCAAATTTGCCTTCTAGTAGTCTTTACTTCTTCTTTAACCAAGAATTTCAACCTGCAACCTTGACTGCAATTTTGACCCCTCTTGCCTGCAACTTTCGGCCTTCTACAATTACTGCACTTCGCACGTGTGAATGTACTTGATGTTGAAATGGTCTTCTCCCCTCTTTGCTTGATGTGTCTCTTCCTTTTATATAACTCAGCTTGTATTGTATGGCTACTTGACACCAAATAGTGGTTTCTTGATAGCTCTGAACTTTGGCTTTACTGTAGTCACAGTTTCCCTAACTGTATTTCCAATGTGTGAGGTAAAGTAGCCCAAAAAACAGTTCGATTTATCTTCTACTTATTATCCTTTCCTTCGTTGGTTCTTCGAGTGCTTGTACGAACTTCTTTTGTGCTTAAGTGAGTCATCTCAAAGGTAGTCGACTAGCCTCTTATATATAGGCTTCCTATCCTAGCTTGTATGCTGACTTATCAATGTCTCTACGCCGACTTGACACTTGGAAAGGTTGACTTGTCTTGAAGCATTATGACGAGGTCTTGGAGGGTCTTTGAATCTATTTAGACTCAAATAATTTTTTCTTTACAGTATGTAACATGCCTAAAAGGGTCTTCCATACATGACAATGACTCAATTGACTTGTAGACTCAATGACACGCCCTAAAAGCACACAAAGGGTGCTTGACCTAAAAATAAATTTCCCTTGAGCATGAAACCCATGCCTCAAGAATGACAATAATAAATTTATTTTTCCCTTTTACAATAAATACATAAAATCATGACTACATATGTCATTATGAAGACCGAACCTAGTTACATATTTCAACACTCCCTCTTAACTAGGGAGGTATTCATAATCCATACAAGGTACTTGGACATTCTCAAACTAAAGAATTCTCATAAGAAGAGTCGGATTGGTAAGCCATCTCATAAGCTACTTCGTTGACTTATGCCAGAGCATCTCATCATACCAACCAACATTGTCACATAGCAAGGCCTTGACTAACAGCTCTATCTCTCCACAAGATCAGAGCACAATGCTGGCGAAACCAATGACTGACAGACACCATCATCATTGTCTCTCAAGGCACACACCACACCTGGGTGTTCATAGGGTATGTCTTTTTTAGGACAATTCCTATATTGGAATAACACATCCTCAAGGAATTTCCTCTACGACTACTCTTACATCTTGGATGCCCTACCACATTCTTAAAGAGTATCAGGATCAATCGCAAATGCTTACTCAATCCTCCATTCTTTCTTCACAATATGAAGCCAAGAATAATGTGTCTATCTCTCCCTCTCAACTAGGGAAGATATACTCATTCCTATAAAAGGAATATACCCAAGCTCCCTCTTATCCAAGGACTTGTCCAAGCTCCCTCTTAACTAGGGACTTGTTTCCAACAGTAGCTCTCAGCTCTTTGGTGGAGATCATGGTATTTTCAGCTACTTGTAGAGCTCCTCCTTTCCATGTCATGAATTTCTTCTTCATCACTATGGAGCCTTCATCTTGTAGGGCATCAGCCATCCATCACTTTCCTTCACGAACCATATCAATCATGCCATCCTCCTCTCCATCAAAAAGTGATCTTCTAGTCCACATCTGGCTTCTCTTCATCTAGCTACCTTTTCCAAGTCATGTTACTTTCAGGATTTTGCATACATTCCCATGACTACTAGTTGTAGGTGACATCTACAACTCTCTTTCTGTAGACCTGTATCAACCTAACCAGATGTTGTTCAAAAATCAAAATGAAAATCAAATCAAAGTAACTTCTTATGATGCCCTTCCATCATGATATCTGCTTGCAACCACAACATCCTACACATTCATTGACACATCCCCAAGATATTCAATGGCAATGGTCTACTTCCTTTATAGACTTCATCAAAGTCTTCATACCTTCTCCATGGAGATGCCCTAGCAAACTTTTTTTTAGTCATCGGATGTTGATCACTTATCTTATATAACTATAGTTGCATCTTTCATGAACTCTCCTTCCTTTCTTCACATATTGCTTCCCAGGAACTTCTATACATAGTTCCTTCATCTTTGTCAACTACCTCATATTCCATATGAGGACATATTATGTTAATTTCATCTTGTAAATATGTGAACTAGCTCAAGACATATGCCTTTATGCATCTTACCAAAGGAAGAGATTATTTTTTTCTTCAATCATGCTCATGAGATAAAGCATTCACCCATGCTATCTACAACTATATGATGACATGACCTAATTTATCAACCATATAAATACCTCTTTTCTCCTTTTGGTCATCTAGACTTCCTTCAGCAACTTCCTTTCCTTGCTTGAAAGCTCAACCATTTTGACATGTTGCACTCCTTTGTCACCATACCATCATCCTTCTAAACAATGGATCCCACACAAGGTGGAATGATCAGCGAAACATTTGCTTCTTCCAAGTAGAGGTGAACCTTCTAATGAAGATTCCAACGGAGGATCTTGATTATCCTCATCTTGCAAATGCTCCTCTCTAGAGATGATGAGGTATGATGAATTATTTTTATCTTTTATCATGTTAGATGACCTTCATTCAACCATATATACTACTTGTGCTTTCAATGAGGTTACCAAGAGATACTTCCTTTCTATGATGACTACTACATCCATGTAGACTTCTACTTCAGCTATCCTTTCAAGCTTCTATAATGATGTTGAGAAATCTAGGGGGTAACAATTGTAGGTGATTTCTCTTAATTTGATAATTGCTTGTGATGTATTTTTACTTTACTTGATTAACTTGTTCTTTCCTTTATTATTATTTGTGTTATCTTATCATCACACAGCTACCAAACCATAAAGAACATTGAGACAATATGACACAAGATATAGGCGATCAACCAGGGCCAAAAACTCTCCAACTAAGAGGAAAACCCATCATAATCCTTCTCTTCTTATAGAACTTAAACTGACGAATTTCAAGACCTATGACCCTTAACCAAGACCCTCCAACATCAAGTCATCCTTCCTTCTTGATGAGCTTTCTTTCCAGCAACAAACTTCGACCTTCCAACAACTTATCCAAAAACTTCGACGCCAATAACAATTTTTGCAACTTCGACCTAGCAGTTTCAGCAACTTCGACCTAGCAGCGTCACAACTTCGACCTTGATGCAGCTTCGATCTAGAGGCAGCTTCACATCTTTGACCTTGATGCAGCGTCAGAATTTCGTCTAGGCCAAAAATTGTAGAATCCCTAACGAAGGAGAGAGAGGGAGAGGCCCAAAAACTTCGATCTTGATCTTCTTCTTCTTCGTCCTTTTCCAGCTTCTATCTTGAGGAGATCGAACATTCTTGAGTGAGTATGCAAATGAGGTCGAATTCCTTCTTATTTATAAGCTTGTGAGGGGTATGAATTGCTATCTTCAGGCCGACTTGTCCCTTCATGTAGGCCAACTTAATCTTTGTGCAATGACGAGGTCTTGGAGGGTCTTTTGACTCTATTTTGACTCAGTAATTTTTTCTTTACAATATGTAACATGCCCAAAAGGGACTTCATTATATGACAGTGACTCAATTGACTTTATGACAACCTAGATGATCCAGGAGGATCTTGTCAAATCAGTTGCATAGGTTCAGTTCGTCGTCAGCATTTGGTGTCTGGTATCTTCAGCTTCGACAGAAATGTTATGGTTGTCCGGTAACGTTAATAGTTGATATGGTTTTCATGATGATGTGGTTTTGTACCTGGTTGTTGACATGTGGTTGTCGTCAATTCCGCAAGGATTTGGTTGTCGACATGGGTTTGTCATCCATCTCGCAGGATTTGGTTGTCGACGTGGGTTTGTCATCCGTTTTGCAGGGTTTGGTTGTCGACTCATGTTCGTCGTCAGTTCCACCGGGGTTTGCTTGTCAATTTTGGTCCATGGTTATCGTCATGTGGGCTTGAATGTCACTTTGTGACAATTTGTTGTAAATTGGTTTTTAGAACAAAATGATGTAAAGACTAAAACCTAAACCTAAGTCCTAGCCCTAAAAAGCTAAGGAACAAACCTAATACACCAAACCCTAACCTATTGCTAAAGCCATGCATTAAAATGCATTAAAAACCTAATCTAAACCCTTTCGGGCCATGTTACATTAACAACCTATGTAATAAACCATAAAACATTACCATACAGTTAAACCGCGGGTCCCTAACTGCTGGTCATAACGGTAGCGGGACCGCAGTGTGTGAACACCGAGCAGTCACCGCCGCGTAGAACGCGCGGAGATATCAACCATAACCGCGATTGTAACCGTTGTCATGCGAGCGGTGGAGAGAGCCTCCACGGTGTCGGAACCGTCGAGTTAAACGCAGCGCCAAAACAGTTTTCGGAACCTTGGCATGTGAACACAGTGCAGCTCACCGTGCAGTCAACGAGGTAGTCAGCGGAACCGCCAGAGCCATAACCGCAGGTTATCAACCTGTTCACATGCGTTATCAGTGCCTACGCCCGGTTAGCTAACTGCTAACAGTCCTCAAGCTATAATAAGGTTGCAATGTGGGTTTTGTATGAGTTTTTGGTGTGAATGTTATTAATTAATTACACCTAAGACCTAATGGCATTAAATCATTAACCATAAACCCTAATTTAACCCTAAAGAGCAGCTAGTTCATTCCTAAACTCGACATGAAGGAGTTCGAATGCATTTGTAGGGTTATAAAGGCAATTTTGTTCTTTGAAGATGGGGGGAGAGTGGTTTTGAGTTTTGTATGTGGATTCTGGAGGATATAGACTATTTTGTTTTTAGTGTAACAAGAGCATCGGGAGTTAGAATTGGGAACCAGGACAGGCGTTGGAAAGCTAATTCAGAGAGCTTTCTTGTGACAGTGACCAGAAGTCCCTGTGTGCACAATCAGTCTGGTTAATTTGTTGTGTAATCGACCTCCTCGGATTCAATCCTAATAAAGTGGTCGCCCATCTTGAAAGCGGACCCAGAGACATAGTCCATCAGGGAAGAACTCCATAATCAATCTTGTTGTCTGGTATCGTTGTGTTTTTGTTGCTTTTCACTTATGTTTACATCTTGCTTATGTTTCTCATCTGTCGTAAATGCATCCCTTTTCAATCGATTCTCGCGGTTAAAGCACTTTAAGTTAACATTCAGTTCACTGTTGGCATTAATAAATTCTAATTCAATTTAACATAAGATCATTTCAGATCACTAGAAGCACTCAATGGGTGCTTGACCTAAAAATAAATTTCCCTTGAGCATGAAACCCATGCCTGAAGAACACAAATAATAAATTTATTTTTCCCTTTTCATTAAATACATAAAATCACGATTACATATGTCATTATGGAGACCAAACCTAGTTACATATTTCAACACTCCCTCTTAACTAGGGAGGTATTCATAATCCATACAAGGTGCTTGGACATTATCAATCTTGAAGAATTCTCATAAGAAGAGTCAAATTGGTAACCAATCTGTTTAACATCATATTATTCAGCATTGTCACACAGCAAGGCCTTGACTAACCGCTCTATCTCTCCACAAGATCAGAGCATAATGTTGGCGAGATCAATGATTTATAGACACCTTCATCAATGTCTCTCTCAAAACATAACCCACCCGGGTTCTCTCAGAGTATGTTCCACCAGGACTATTCTTAACTTGGATTCCTAGTCCTTAAAGAATATCGGTCCTCTATGACTACTCTTATCTTGGATGTCAGATGCTTATCCAATCTTCCATTTTGTCTTCCCAAGTGAAGGCAAGAATGATGTGTCTATCTCTCCCTCTCAACTAGGGAGGACATACCCCATTCCAACGAAGGAATGTATCCATTCCTATAAAAGGAATGTACCCAAGCTCCCTCTTAATCAGGAACTTGACCAAGCTCCCTCTTGACTAGGGACTTACTTCCAGCAGCTCTTTAGTCGGAGATCATGGGACAAACAATTGCTTGTAGGACTCCCTCCTTCGATGCCATGAATTTCTTCTTTGTTATGGAGTCTACATTGTTGATTTGGGGTAGCATCAGATGTGCTTTAGCCTCGAAAATTGGTGGAGAGACTAAAGCACATGAGATCTCCAAGACCCATAAATGGTTTGGGCAAAATCTAACCAGTTTGGAAGATATTAAAATAATTAATATTTTTAATGGAGTCCCTA
The DNA here is from genome assembly GCA_000404065.3 of Pinus taeda. Lineage (NCBI taxonomy): Eukaryota > Viridiplantae > Streptophyta > Pinopsida > Pinales > Pinaceae > Pinus > Pinus taeda. Next base: position 476,707 of record APFE031721594.1, on the reverse strand, counting down.
AGTCTAAACTTAAAATATTAAGGTGAATTAATATAAAACTGAGTTAGAATGGTCTAAAAGTCATCAATCAACCCAGATCTAATCTTAGTCGTTGATTAGGGACTTAACCTCGGTCGCTGATGGACCAACGAGAAAATTATAAGAAGAGGCTTGAGGGTCAGTTAGAGAATATACTGAGGAAGACCAATCAGGTCGATTTTTGGAGCGAGGTTAGCTGAGAAATTCGAACTAGTGGTCTGGAGAGCAGCAGGAGGTAGCAAGTACAGAGCAGAGAGCCGGGATCAACAATAGAAGACCAACGCAGAGGCAAGAGAGGCAGACGCAGGGCCTTTCAGGCAGACGCTGAGGCAGCAGGGGACTGCGCAATCACTAGAGGGCTAGCATGGGTGACGAGGAGAGGCCCACGGCTGATGCAGACAAGCAGGGGCTGACGCAGAGCGTCTGGGGGCTACACAGAGGTCAGCCACGCTGACGCAAGGACTGGGAGAAGTGCTAGAGAATTTTTCTCTGTGTTGGGTAAGCCGGTTTGGCACCTGATTGTACTGAAGAATTGTTGAATAATAAAACCCTCCCTTGCTGCACCGATTTTCCAACATTGGTCTTTTCCGAGGACTATTGTAAAAAATATCTGTGTCGATGTGTTGATTCTTGAGCATGTGTTTGTTTCTGTATTATGTTGTGATATCTGCAGCAGAATTTATTTTAATGTTTATTGAAGGAATTTCATAAATAACTTATTGAAAATAAGTAGGCAAAGTAAATCAGATGTTGCAGTGACAGAATTTTCACATGGTATTAGAGCGAGTAATCAGAGACAAGACGGCAAAATCAGTTATGGGTCAAGACCATGATGCAAAGGCATCCACATCAGGGGGCTCGCACAGATTTTCGGAAAATTGCAAAAGAGATTTCGATTTCTCCATGGTGGCTTCCAGGATGGAAGAAGAAGTGGCTTGTATGACTAATTCTGCATCATCAGAAGTATGGTATATAGACAATGGAGCCTGTTGGCATATGACAAGAATCAGGGAATGTTTCTCAGAGTATCGAGAAGAGTAGATGAACTTTCAAATCACCATGGGGAACAAGGCAAAGTGTACTCTAGTAGGGAAGGGTACCATAGTTTTTCAAACAGAATCGGGAGGACAGTTAGTACAAATGTGCAGTGTGTACTAGGATTGGGGATGAACTTACTTTCCGTGTCGCAACTTCAAGGCAAGGGCTATGACGTCTACTTCATCAAGGAGAAGGTATACGTCAAACACCCGAGTTGGAAAAAGAAAGTGTACATCGGGATCAAAAGTAACAGGTTGTACAGGTTACAACTAGAATCACAATGGCACTAATAGGCAGTGATGGAGAAGAGGACTTTAACGAACTATGGCACAGAAGAATGGAACATTTGCACCATGGGGCTCTGAGAATTCTCAGGAGCACTGTAACAAGAGTTCTGAATCTTCGTACGGAACGAGATGATGTATGTAAAGGGTGTGCTCTAGCAAAGTATGCCAAGGCAACATTTCCTAGGAGTAAACACAAGGCCAAGAGTGTACTAGGATTGATACACTCAGATATCTGCAAACCTATGTCCACCAAAGCTCTTAGTGGTGTTGAATATTTCTTTACCTTCATTGATGACCACTCAAGGAAAGCTTGGATTTATTTTCTGAAAACCAAGGACGAGGTTTTTTGTCGATTCAAAGAGTTCAGGGCTCTGGTGTAGAATCTGACGGAAGAAAATAAAAAGTTTTGCGCTCAGATAATAGAGGAGAGTATGTCGATAAGGACTTCATTGATTTTTGCGCTAAGGAGGGCATCAAAGGTGAGTGGACAGCTCCGTACAATCCAGAGCAGAATGGAGTAGCAGAAAGGAATAATAGGACTATTGAAGAAGCAGCTAAGGCCATGATGTATGACCAGGATATGCCAAAATTTCCGTGGGCAGAAGCATGCAACACAATAGTCTATGTTCAGAACAAGACTCCTCATCGGGCGTTAGGCAAGATTACTCCAGAGAAAGTTTTCACAAGGAAGACCCCTGAAGTCAGTCATTTCAGGATATTTGGGAGTTTAGCATATTACCGCATACCAGAGCAAAAGAGGAAAAAGTTGGATCAAACTACGGAAAAGGGATATCTAGTGGGATATAGCGAGAACGCCAAGGTATACAGAATCTATCTTCCAAGGAGTAGGAAGGTAGTGGTTCGACGAGATGTAAAGTTCATGGAGGACAAGGCTTTCAGAAAATCTTGTGAGATGCCTTCCAAGGAGCAGTCAAAAAGAGAGTCATTGGTTAAACCTCTTCAACCAACAAAAGTAAAGAATTTTTCCTTGAATCAAGAAGATTCACAGGATGAGGAGGAGCTAACAGAGGCACCTGCTAGCAGAGGAAGAACTAGCAAGGAACTTCGTCAGATTCTGTGAGATGCAGAGGACTTCATCGATGCACCAAGAAACAATAAGGAGCAAAAACAACCAGATAGATATCAAGCATTAGTAGCTCAGGATGGGGAGCCTGCCAGTATCCAAGAGGCAGCTAAACATCAGGCTTGGCTAGATATGATGGTAGAGGAGTACAACTCCATAATGGTGAACGATGTCTGGGAGGTAGTGCCAAGGCCTCAAGACAGATCAGTAGCAGGTTCGAGATGGATCTACAAGATCAAATACGTTGCAGACGACAGTGTTGAGAAATACAAGGCCAGGTTTGTGGCTAAGGGGTATGCTCAAAAGGAAGGAATTGACTACGAGGAGACCTTCGCCCCGGTAGCCAGGTATACATCTATTCAAACCGTGATATCTCTTGCAGCTCAGATAGGGTGGGAGATTCATCAGAAGGATGTCAAAATGACTTTTCTGAACGGGGTAATAGAAGAAGAGGTATACATTGAACAACCAGAGAGCTTTGAGACACATGAGAAGAAGTCTCATGTATCCAGATTGAAGAAAGCCTTGTATGGGCTGAAACAGGCAACTAGAGCATGGTATGGTCAAATCGATGGTTACTTGCAGAAGATGGGATTTGTCAAGAGTGACGCGGATCCAAATCTCTACTATCTGATTATAGAGAATGAGCCGCTAATCTTAGTATTGTATGTGGAAGATCTCTTTCTGACGAGATCATCCAGGCTCATTGGGGACTGCAAGAAGAATCTAGCCACAAAATTCAGCATGAAGGATTTGGGACTAATGCATTACTTCCTAGGGTTGGTAGTTTGGCAGCAGAAGGGAGAGATCTTCCTTGGACAAGGGAGGTATGCTACAGAAATCCTAAAAAGATTCAAGATGGAAGACTGTAGACCAATGGCTACTCCAATCATCACCAACTGGAAGAAGATTGATGCATCAGAAGACAAGGATGTTGATCCCACCCTACACAGGCATCTCATAGGGTCCCTGATGTATCTGGTCAATACCAGGCCAGACATTTGCTATGTTGTCAACACCCTCAGTTAGTTCATGGGGGAATCAAAGAGAGCGCACTAGGCAGCAGCCAAACACGTTCTCAGGTATTTACAGGGAAAAGTCGATTATGCACTCTTGTACACCAAGGGTAAGGATATCAAATTGAATGGATTTACTAATGCAGATTGGACAAGAGGTTCAGTGGATTGGAAAAGTACCTCTAGGTACTATTTCAACATTGGATCAGGCATGACTTCCGTGTTGGCATTATGACATAGATTTGGCACTATGCCACAAGTGTTGTCCTTGATGGCAACTCTCACAGATGACAAATCACAGTTCAGGCTTGTAGAATGAAGAAAGAAAGGTATACGCAGGTTCCCATTGACCAAGGCGCGTGTACACGCGGGTTCGCAGACTAAAAGGCGCGTATGCGTACACACGCACCTTCACGGAAGGAAAGGCGCGTACATGTTGGAAAACTTAGTTTTGGTTTGTGGTATTTGGTCCATGGTATTGTGACCCATGGTATTGATCCAAGATATCTTGTCTGAAGTGTTGACCCCAGGTATTTGGACCAAGGTATTGATTCTAAGTGGTTTTGGATCATGGTATTGAGTAAGGCCTAGGACTATAAAAGGAGGAGAAAATCATTAGGTAAAGGCACTTACGAATTGCATATCTAATGAAGAGCAAGATCTAGATTACAGGGTATTGGGTTATGGTGCACAGTTGGATCTGAATCAAGGATGAACCTGAGTGCTTGATGAAGGATAAGTTCTATTTATGGGTCAAGATCTTAAGGCTTGAAGAGAAGTATCTTTGTGTGGTTTTGATCTTTTATGATTTATCTTAATAATTGGCGCATGTCGTAATCTGTAAATATGATGATCTGGGTATATCTGATGTCTGAATAATTGTAAAGGTTAAATCATCATTTACAAATCTGTACGCAAGTTCCTTATAGCAAAGGCGAGTATACACACTGGTTCGACATTTCAAAAGTGCGTATATGCAGGTTTGCCTTGATACAAGTGCGTATGCACGCAGGTTCGTCACATTGAAGTAGCGTAAACCTCATAAAATATGCTTTAGCTACTTCTGATTACTGTTGCAGTGTTCTGGGTTCTAGCTTGGGTTCTGGTTACTGTTACTGTATTCTAGTTACAACATTCAGAGAAGTGATTGTTTGATTCAGTTTTTGGTTGGTGGAAAGGAGATTGGTTGATGTAGATATATTTGACGTTTGATTGATGTTATTGATGGATCCAGTCTGAAAATTTATGAAACGTGGTCCCTGGAAGAAAAGAGAAAGTTGTAGCCTTCTGTAGGTTACCACCTATGTACTAGTACATCAGCTAGTACAAGAGCTAGGGGGTTGTAGCTCCCTTCCAGGAGAAGCTGGAGAACGAGAGAAGGTTGTAGCCTTCTGCAGATAGAAGCCTGTGTATTGGTATAACACTGCACCAATACAAAATATTATAAAAAGAAGTTTCTTATTAAAAGAAAGATAGAGACGATTGCAGCAGCTGGTTTTCACCCACATTGGGTTTCCACCTTATATCTTGTGTTCATGTGTGTGACTCTCTGTTCTGTTTTTATTGCTCTTGGTTACTGTTTATATGGTTCTGATGCACAGGTTAAAGATCAAGTTATGAAGAATTAACTAAATTATAGGTTTACAGGGTATACGCTAGTTGCCTTATATACAGTTGCGTATACACGAAAGTTTCATTAACTGAAGTAGCGTATATGAATCAAAATATGGAAATGAAATATTATTGACTTGCCAATACTGATTCACCCCCCCTCTCAGTATTATTTCCAACAATTGGTATCAGAGCAAGTCCTTTAGAAGAAGCTTGATCGCTTGAAGGAAGATCTATCATCATGAGTACCTACGAAAGAGAGGGATCCATTAGACCACCAATCTTTGATGGGAGCAACTTCGTCTGTTGGAAGGTAAAAACCACAGCCTATCTTCAATCTCTTGGAACAGATATTTGGGAAATCGTGGAAGGAGGATACACATTTCCATCAGCAATTCCTACAAATACGGCAGGTAAAAAGCAGTATGAAATAAATGCCAGGGTTGTCAATACATTATTGGGGAGTATGTTACAGTCAAAATTTGTCAAGGTTATGCAGCTCAAAACCGCCAAAGAAATATGGGACAAGATCGTCCTAAGCTATGAAGGAGACGATCAGGTAAAACGTGCAAAACTACAATCTCTCAAAATTCAATATGAAACTCTCAAAATGCACAATGATAAAAGTATAGCTAATTACTTCTTACGTATAGATGAAATTGTTAATCGCATGAAAAACTTGGGTGAAGAGATAAAAGAAGTTATTGTAGTTGAAAAGGTTTTAAGATCCTTGTCTTCTAAGTTTGAATCAAAAGTTTCTGCCATAGAGGAAAAGCAAAATCTTAAGAGTATTACTATGACACAGCTGCACGAAATCCTAACTGCTTTCGAAATGAGAAAAGAGGGTCCATCAGATATGAGAGAAGCCGCATTCAAAGCTTCAGGAAGAGAAGAACTCAATCAATCAGGACATATTTCAAAAGCAGAGGAAACTTTGTCAAGAACCTTCAACGGGGTTCTAGAAGATTCAGAAGTAAGCTACCTTTCAAATGCTTTGCTTGTGGAAGAGTCGGTCATTATGCGGCCAAATGTCCTCATAAAGATAAGCTTGATAAAGGTAAAGAATCAGCAAAATGGAATAGAAAACAGAATGTAAGTAAGAAGAGTTATGTTAAATTTGGACAACTAGGTCCAAACTCCATGTTCTGATGCTCAGATTAAGAGGCTAATACTTTTGTTGGATTCCTCTTTCTGAGAGGTGTAAAATCCATATAAAAATAGTCTTAATCCGATGAGCAGAACTTATATTTTGAATTTATTATTCTTAATAAATTATATGTGCAAGGTCGGCCAGTTTTGTAATGTAGGCTCACATGCCCAACAAATGTGTCACACACCCTCATTGATGGATATAAATACAGGAAAAGTTGGAGAGAATTTCATCACAACACAACTCACATCTTCCTCTCTCATCCTAAAGAGTACGAGCTACCTGGAGGACGAATTTCAGCCACACGTGGGAAGGACGAAGAGGACAGACCGTACCGCTGAGCTGTAGTACGATTTTCTGCTGCTAGGGTTTCGCAGAAAGTTTGACCAGCGTTGACTTTGGTCAACGCTTGGTCCAATCAAGCTGAAAACTTGTGGAAGGTTCGATTTTTGAAGGCCGTACTACCTGGCACAAAAATTGAGGTCAAAGGGCGTTGACCGTTTTGTTGCTGCTGCATTGACTTTTCAGGACAGCGTTGACTTTTGTAGAATTGACTTGGGTTGACTCATCTACTGGTTGGAGGGTTGTTGTGACACATGCTGGGCTGGCTGACCAAAGGAGACTTTGCTGGTTGAAGCATCCTGTTCACCGCCGAAACGAACACACACATTTTTCCTGTTTCTGATTTGTCTTCTGTAAGATCTGCTTATATGTTCTATCTGCATTTTGCTTAACTACTTGTATGATTGCTGTGAGAAAAGTGAAATTGCTCTTAGCATAGAACATCTACAAAACTTTACATGGTATCAGAGCTGAGGTGAAGACAAACTCTATCTATAGCAATCATCATTGAAGGAAATGGGTTCCACTAGTCTTGAATTCAGGAAGAATGACAAGCTGACTGGAAGTGATGACTTCCATGCCTGAAAGATGATGCCCTAATTAAACTACAGCCAAAGTGATGGATGTTATACACTGTTCTTTAAGGAGGTTATACGCTGGTAATATAAGACATAGAGAGCACCCATACGCTGAAGCCCCTACACACAGTCAAGGGATAAACATTGTCAGTGGAATAGCATCATATAAAATATGAAAGACAGTCTGGACGCAGTCATATTATGGGACGCAGATATATATATCCGCTTCAATATATGGAATGCAAATATATATATATATATATAACGCAGTCATTTAGCCTGTCATTTTCATTACGTATGGAAACAATTAAGTGATACCTTAACACGCAGTCATACGCAGCAAACATTACAGTATGTACGCAGTGATAAATACGTTGTCTTGGAAAATATCATTCGCAGGGAAGAAGACAGTTGACATTTCAAAACTTAAACACGTTGTCATTCATAATATTCAATTGACGCTTTTCTGGGGTCTCCAATTTAGATTTTGGAGGTACATACGATTCTAACGGAGCTCGAGATTTTTTAAAACGATTCATTTTCTAACTCGGACTGCTTTAAAAACCTGAACAAGTCATCACGCAATCTCAGGTTGACTGACTCAAACAGCGTGTTAAATTTCTGAGACTGTGATTTGACAGCGTGTGGTTTGGAATTTCGCTGAGGGGGCATCACCATCGCAGATCCGTGTATGGGGTCGCAGAGGATGGAGGAAATATTAGACTGGCCCTCCAGCTCCATTCGTCACGTTATTCATTACGACAAACCACTATATATATTCCTTCGTGAAGTTTGGTTTCGCGGGCATGTAACTCGCAACGAAAATTCTTACGGACCTGTGGTGGATATCGTGATTTTTGAAGGCTTGTTTTATGGTGTGGAATCTGCGGCCTTGTAGAAGCTTCTTAATAAGAATTTGCGAATCTGTAGAGAATTCAAACCTATGACAGCAAGCAGCCATTCTCTCGGGCCTAGGTCAAGAGACGATCCATTAATCAGTAGAAGCATTGCTAGCCTGGATTTAGCATTTGTAGAAGGCGGTGTGCAGTGACATTGGTAAGACTTGAAGCCACAGTATTTTGTGTAGACCTGTACCCTACATCATTGGAAGCTCGGTGCTAAATTTCTGAACTGTACAGTGAGCCTATGGGTGACTTGATTTTGTGCCTCAGATAATCTAACTACATCAAGTGTATCGGTATAGTAACCAAACTACAAGGACTCAGATTTTCTTGTGAAGGGATACTCATAGCTCGATCCTGTGGATACGCAATGGGATCAGTGAAACCCTATATCAGTACTAACCCTACAGCAGTGTTAACTCACCATACATCAAAGAAGATCTATGAATAATCCCCACAACCATACTAAAGGAGTATGTTACAATGAGAAGACCGGATCTGTCATTCTCAGCATTCTTGTCGATTTGGGGTAGCAATGTGATGCTGTATAATGAGAGCAGCATAACAGTCATTGAGTACACATCAAATAAGTGCAGATCCATGATATTGAGAACAACTCAATGATATTTGGATGCAGCACTACATAATGAATGGGCAGCATGATAGAATCATGTAGCAGCACAACACGTGGGCAACATGATGTATGAGGTCATGGACAACATGATGTGTGGGCAGCATAGTGATCATGAGCAGCATGATCATACAGCATGATGGTGCTACACGGTCAGGTGCAACAAATGGACGAGATGCAGAACGATGATAGGTGAAGGAGTCACCTTGGAGAATCAGTTGAAGCAGAATGTCTTCAACTGATCTCA